>JACXGM010010783.1:0-18011 GCA_016801145.1 Umbra pygmaea | reverse complement strand
GAAAAAGTCAACGTTCAAATAATTATGTTCAGTTATGCCCTCAATACTTGGTCGGGAATCCTTTTACAGAAATGATAGCAATTTTTTACATGTTTGTAATAACACATTTTAATAACAACAGTAACAATTGCGCTGTACACACAATTTGATTGAATACGAATGATTACATTTGAAAAATGTTCACTAGTCTGTTTAATCCAACAATAGACATATTTTAGAAACACGTAACTGAACATGGACCCACTACCTATCAATTAAATGAATTAACAATGATAATTCAAATGAATTATGAGCGCTATTGTTTTGGATAGAAAAATCTGAGTTTGTATTGCCGGCATAATAGTGTTGCCAGAAGAACGGTTCTTACGTTTTTAAATTGGTAGCTAGTTCGCAATTAAAAAACGCAGAGTGAAGTTTTACAAAATCTTTGATATGCCATTTGCTGTTGCCATTTAATCACATCCTCGCGCTTTCACAAAAAACGAGGGAATAAAATGAATTTTTCAGAAAGTAATTACTTAAAACTTTTCAGGGGGGGTGAGATGAAAAACAGGGGTGCTTTAGCCCCCCTAAAAAGGGTCTAGCACCGCCTATGAGTTACAGTATGCACTGAATTGCATCCTTCATTCATTCCTGTACATAAATGTACTGGTATCGGTATCGGCCCACCCCTTGTTAAGGCCCTGCTACTAAAATATATAAAAATCCATCAAACTCACCAAAGCTGCTCATTATTTGAAAACGAAGTCCGTCCTCCTTTCTCTTTTAAAAAGACTTCTATGACGTGGTTGTACAGCACATCTTTGCGTTAAGTTCCAATAAAAGATATTGCCCAGTGCTGAGAGTTGATACTGTCCAGTCCTATATTCGCCACCAAAACTACCTTTTCAACTCCATCTGCCATTCTGTTAAAGGTAAAAAATCTAACAATCTAAAAATTGAAAGTTTAAAGAAATCGGAGACAGGAGAGCTAAGCTAGTTGTTGTTTGGAATGGCAAACTTTTTTTACATTTTTTTTGCTGAGCTTTATTGAACTGCCACTCTTATGATTCTATCAGCAACAGAAATTATGCTGACATAAGGCTAGGCCTGCAGAAACGCTTTACTTGGTCAAAGAACACACCCAACATGGTAAAGTCGAAATCTGATTGGTTAAAAATATGACAATCAATAACATGGTCCTGATGGGCTTCAACAGCAGATGGTATTCACTCTGAATTCTGAAGGCCCTAGTCTACCCGGAGACAACACAGATGAAAAAATCTTATTGGATAAAAGCTTTCATTTATATGAGCTGCGCTAAAAGCAAGGCAACTGAAAAGAACATACTGTAGCAATGAAATCACCATATAGACTAATTTAAATGAACTTTGTAAAATATATATAGTGTTAATGAAAAAATATATATATTATATATATTTAATATATTTCTGATTCTGATTATCTTTGGGCCTGCAGAGAAGGCCTTACAGGCCTTGACGGCCCATCACTGTTCACTACACACCCGGCGACAAACACACTTGCACCCGCACAACTGTCATTGAATGTTTTACACAGTCCCTTGTCCACAGCCTTGATTACTATGTCACTTATTTTGCACTGCCACTTTACCATAAATCTACCTCTCTCTCAGACCGTTTGTCACATTGAATCTATAGTATATTGCCACGCGCCTGGACTTACCAAATATTTACCTTCATATGTTGATATTTGTTGCACTGACTATAGAAATTACTAATTTATCTAATTCTGAAGATCTGCACACTGTATTCCTGTTTTTATTTTATGTTGTGTACTTCTTGTCATGTAATTAATGTGTAACGTATCCCAGAAAATCCCAGAAGGGAAGAGAACCCAGATGCAGAGTACAAAAATATAGTAGTTTTATTCCTCAAAAAGGGATCAGGCAAGAAATCATAGTCAGGCAAAATAATTCAGTATCCACTGGTCAGCCCCGGTTGAAAGCATCAATCAAAGCAGGGTCCAGAATGTCCCGGGCAGGAACCGAGGACTGGTCTTCTAAATTCTTGATTCAGACGTACCATCTGTCCGTTAGACTCTGGGTGGTACACAAAAGAAAGAAAGAATGAGAGCCAAACCCTAGACATGAACTGAGGTCACCCATTATCATCAGAGTTAAGCGACTCAGGATGAGGACTTGGGGGCACTGGAACCACCAGTCGGCGGCTTCTTCACGGTTGAGATCTTTTTCAGATGGCAAGGAGGTGGTCAATGGAAATAGACATTCATATACAGTATACTTGCTGAGATTAGTCAGGTCACCTCGACCGGCCAACTCCGCTTGTAGTTCTGAATTCAATCCTCTGCAATACATGGTCAGTAATGCGGTCTCGCTCCACCCACTACAGCAGCCAAGGTGCGGAACTCAAGGGCGTAATCAACAGAAAAACGAACCCCCTGTCTTATTTCACAGAGAAGATCCCCAACACTTTGCCCAGATAAAGGGTGGTCAAAAATGTCTTTGAACAAGGCAAGGAACTGACATTCGAAACTCAACTCAGGGCTGCTAGCGTTCCATAATGCTGTCGCCCATTCCAATGCTTTGCCCTTGAGAAGTGATATCAAGAAATCGACCTTATCCTTGTAAGTGTGGAAGTTGTGAGAATGGTGATCATGGTAGATGGAGTACTGCATAAGAAAGCCCTTACATTGGCCAGGTGAACCATTGTACTTGGTAGGGACAACCACTAAAGCATGGGCTGTGGGAGGTGTAAGAGTACATTGTGCCGGGGAGACAGTAGCTTGATGCTGGAGTAGATGGCATAATTCGTTGATACGTTCTTCCTGCTGCTTTAGGCGGCGGTGTACCTTTGCTGGATCCATATTGTGGTAAGGTATTCTGTAACATATCTCAGAATATCCCCAAAGGAAAGAGAACCCAGACGCAGAGTACAAAAATATAGTAGTTTTATTCCACAAAAAGGGATCAGGCAAGAAATCATAGTCAGGCAAAACAGTTCAGTATCCACTAGGAAAATATTCCAAAGAAGGGCTAGACAATTCTCAGGGTCAATAGAATTCAAGGCAAATGGTCATACATGAATAAACAATCCAGAAAAATACATTCACCTAAAGGATTATTAGGAACACCCGTTCAATTTCTCAATAATGCAATTATCTACTCAGCCAATCACATGGCAGTTGTTTCAATACATTTAGGGGTGTGGTCCTGGTCAAGACAATCTCCTGAACTCCATACTGTGTGTCAGAATGGGAAAGAAAGGTGATTTAAGCAATTTTGAGCGTGGCATGGTGCCAGATGGGCCGGTCTGAGTATTTCACAATCTGCTCAGTTACTGGGAGTTTCACGCACAACAATTTGGCATTCCTGTGGGTGAAAATGCCTTGTTGATGCTAAAGGTCAGAGGAGAGTGGGCCGACTGCTTCAAGCTGATAGAAGAGCAACTTTGACTGAAATAACCACTTGTTACAACTGAGGTACGCAGCAAAGCATTTGTGAAGCCACAACACGCACAACCTTGAGGCGGATGGACTACAAGAGCAGAAGACCCCACAGGGTACCACTCTTTTCCAATACAAATAGGAAAAAGAGGCTACAATTTGCAAGAGCTCACCAAAATTGGACAGTTAAAGACTGGAAAAATGTTGCCTGGTCTGATGAGTCTCTATTTCTGTTGAGACATTCAGATGGTAGAGTCAGAATTTGGCGTAAACAGAATGAGAACATGGATCCATCATGCGTTGTTACCACTGTGCAGGCTGGTGGTGGTGGTGTAATGGTGTGGGGGATGTTTTCTTGGCACACTTTAGCCCCCTTAGTGCCAATTGGGCATCGTTTAAATGCCATGGCCTACCTGAGCATTGTTTCTGACCATGTCCATCCCTTTATGGCCACCATGTACCCATCCTCTGATGGCTACCTCCAGCAGGATAATGCACCATGTCACAAAACTCAAATCATTTCAAATTGGTTTCTTGAACATGACAATGAGTTCACTGTACTAAAATGGCCCCCACAGTCACCAGATCTCAACCCAATAGAGCATCTTTGGGATGTGATGAAATGGGAGCTTCGTGCCATGGATGTGCATCCCACAAATGTCCATCAACTGCAAGATGCTATCCTGTCTATATGGGCCAACATTTCTAAAGAATGCTTTCAGCACCTTGTTGAATCAATGCCACGTAAAATGAAGGCAGTTCTGAAGACAAAAGGGGGTCAAACACAGTATTAGTATGGTGTTCCTAATAATCCTTTAGGGGAGTGTAAATGCTCAGTATATTGATAAATTACAAACAATACCTCACAAAGAACATCCCAAAGAGATCGGTCCTAAATACTGTAGCCAGGCAAACACATAACAGGTGCTTTCAATTAGAGTAATGACAGTCAAACCAACTGGGAGCTAGAATTGCTATACTAGACAGGAAAATATACAACAGAACAGAGAGAAGAACCACACAAACTCTATGTTTTCTGTGCTTTTATCTTGGCCAGATTGCCGTTTTAAATGAGAAACTGTTCTCAACTTGCTCACTTGGTGCTCACATAAAGTTGAAATAAAAATATAAAACAACTGCTATGCGGCTAGGCACACTCCAGTCAAAACTGATATAGTCCAAAATTTCAATAAGCATTTTGCTATGGCTGGACATGCATTCCACCTGTTTACACCCCACGTCAACGAATGGCCCCACCCCGGCCAACAGCCCATCACCCCCTGCAGCACCACGCCATATCCCCCTAATTTCTCCTTTACCCAAATTCAATTATCTGATGTCCTGAAAAAACTGCACAAGCTAGACCCTTACAAATCAACTGAGCTACATAACCTGGACCTGTTCCTCTTAAAACTCTCTACAGGTATCATTGCAACTCCCCTTACTAGCCTGTTTAACCTCTCTCTCGTATCCTCAGAGATCCCTAAAGATTGGAAAACAGCCGCAGCCATTCCTCTTTTCAAAGGGGGGGACACACTCGACCCTAACTGTTACAGGTCAATATTCATCCTGCCCTGTCTCTACAAAGTCTTCGATTGCCAGGTTTACAAACACATTACCAATCATTTCGAATCCCACAGCACACTCTGCTATGCTATCAGGTTTCCGAGCTGGTCTGCTACACTTAAGGTCTTAAATGAAATTACAACTGCTATTGATAAAATACATTACTGTGCAGCTGTCTATCGACCTGGCCAAGGCATTTGACTCGGTCAATCATCTTTTTTTTATTAGCAGACTTAATAGCCTTGGATTCTCGAATAACTTCCTCAATTGGTTCACCAACTACTTTTTGAGGGTCTTTCGTCTGGACCTATGGATTTCTCTAGTGGGGAGCCACAGGGTTTGATTCTTGGGCTGACTTTTTTCTCTGTGTATATCAATGGTATCACTCTTGCTCAGTGGCGGGCCGTGCATTTTACACCTAGGCCTTCACTATCTTCCCAAAATGAAAACGCATTATAATAACCTCACAATGACATTCTAGGGCTATAGGTTATTGTCATTCGGCATATAATGCACCCCATATTCATAGTGAAGATAAGTTTATTCGACTGGATAAAGGTTATTTAACACGAGGCTCAACACCTATGAGACTTACAATACACTAATTGACCCGACACGACTGAAACCATAAGAATGTAACACTACGCATTATCAAACGCACATCGAGGTTTACCACGCACACTCAAAGGCACAGCCCACTAAGACCCCTGAATCTGAACCACAGACCTTATATATATACGATCTGCACATGCTTCACACCAGTAGTGATCTAAAACAAGCAGTAATAATTAACAAGTATTAACAGGTCTGGCACCAGGATGAAGTGTGTCTGTTTATCTCCCCCTACATGAATACAAATACAGTACATGCACTAAGCCCCGTTAAGAACCTTTAAAGCTAGGGATGGGCCGATACCACTTTTTATGGAACGAGTACAAGTACAGAGTATTTCATTTTGGGAACTTGCTGATACGAGTACCGATAGGAGAACTTTAATGAACTACGCCAAATGTCACATTTCTCAAGCTAAAATCTGCTATATCTTAGATGTTGATCAGCCAATTCAAATGTAGAAAAGTAAATATTCCTACATGTCCAGAAGAACATCATTTACATTGCAGGTCAAGAATGTATAATATTTATTAGATGTAAATGGTTTACTCTCCTTCCCTAATTAAGTGAGAGAAACACGTTTGTGAACGTGAACGCAATAGACGTTTGTGTTCGAATTTGCCCTAACTAAGCATTGCAGAAGTCTTGTGTACGATGAGAAAGTCTGTTTGAAGTGACTTTCTCCAAAACAGGGATAATTACCTAATCATTTTATTCTGTTAAGGTATTTTGTTATATTATAATTGGTACACAATTAGCTGTACTATCAATGTAATCTTTTGAACAAAATATAAATAGGCTACATCGTATTTCTTTTAAGTTATATTTATTAACGTTAGTATGTCGGAACTCAGAAATACCACTATTTTGTTCACCAAGAAGTTTTGCAACTACCTACATTTGTCTTTCCTTGCTGAAGGTGGCTTTCACAAGGCTAGGGCCGGGGGCGTTGCTCATGCCGTTTTCTACAGTTACAGTATGCACTGAATTGCATCCTTCATTCTTTCCTGTACTTAAATGTGCTGGTATCAGTATCGGCCCATCCCTAGTTAAGGCCCTGCTAGTAAAAATATATAAAAGTCCATCAAACTCGCCAAAGATGCTCAATTTTTGAAAACGAAGTCCTTTCTCTTTTAAAAAGAGTTCTATGAGCTGTTGTACAGCACATTAACTTCCAATAAAATGTCTTGCCCAGTGCTGAGAGTCAATCCTGCCCAGTCCTATATTCGCCACCAAAGTAACTTCTTCACCTCCATCTGCCATTCTGGTAAAAGTAAAAAATCTAACAATCAAAAAATTGAAAGTTTAAAGAAATCGGAGAAGGGAGCGCTAAGCTGGGAGAGCTAAGCTAGTTGTTGTTTGGATGGCAAACTTGAACTGCTCCTCCTATCAGCAACAGAAACGATGCTGACGTAAGGCTAGGCCGGCAGAAACGCTTTACTTGGTCAAAGAACACACCCAACATGGTAAAGTCGAAATCTGATTGGTTAAAAATATGACAATCAACAACATGGTCCTGATGGGCTTCAACAGCAGACGGCATTCACTCTGAATTCTGAATGCCCTAGTCTACTCAGAGACATTACAGATGAAAAAATCTTATTGGATAAAAGCTTTCATTTATATGAGCTGCGCTAAAAGCAAGGCAACTGAAAAGAACGTACTGTAGCAATGAAATCACCATATAGACTAATTTAAATTAACTTTGTAAAATATTTATTATTAAAAAATATATTAAAGAAGTACAAAAATACATTTCTGATTCTGATTATCTTTGGGCCTGCAGAGAAGGCCTTGCAGGCCCTGACAGCCCACCACTGCTCTTGCTACTGGTGACTCAAGGATCCAGATCTATGCAGATGATACCATTATATACACATTTGGCCCTACATTGGACTCTGTGCTAACTATCCTCCAAAAGAGCTTTGATGCAATTCAACACATTATCTGTGGCCTTCAACTGCTCCTAAATTCCAGCAAAACTAAATGCATGCTGTTCAAACACACACTAACTGTACCCTCCAGCCTGATTAGCATTTCCACCCGGGACAGGTCTAAACCAGAATTTGTGAAAACCTACAAATACCTAGGCGTCTGGTTAGATTTTTCACTCTGATTACAGCCCCACATTAACCATCTCTAATCCTCCAAAATAAAATCCAGAATTGGCTTCCTATTCTGCAACAATGCCTCCTTCACCTACAGTATGCTGCCAAACACACCCTGGTAAAAATGACTATCCTACTAATCCTAGACTTCGGTGATGTCATTTACAGAATTGCCTCTTTCTCCGTCCTGAAAAAGTTAGATAAAGTCTATAAAAGTGCCATCCGGTTTGTCACCAATGCCCCGTTTAACACCCACCACTGCAATCTATATGCACTAGCGGGCTGGCACTCACTACACACCCGACACCTGACCCTCTAGTATCACTTTATATACAAGTCACTTCTACGAAAGGCTCCTCTGTACATACAACTGGAACGAACTACAAAAAACTTGTGAACACCGTTTCCTTCACCTCCTTTAAATCAAGAGTATCAGAGCTTGTGTCTGATCACTGCACATGCTCATCACTATAGAGGTAGACAGGCACCTGGACAGAGGACTTTAGAGGAAAACAAAACAAAGGCTTTTCATTATACACTATGGGCAAATCAATGTACCGACACTTAAATATTTGGGAATTGGATTCAGTGTATTGTGTGGTAGTTGGTAGTTATTGAACTGACAGTTACATTAAATACATACATTAAAGAGAGACAATAAATTAGCTGCATAGTGAAATGATACATCTGTTGATTTTCCTAACCAAGGCCATGGGTTAATATTTTCTGTGAGTTAAATGAGAAAATGTGAACATTCTCAAAGACACCAAATGCTGCTCAGCTCCCTTGGACTGCACAATGAAGTCTGCCAGTTTCTTTCGTCTGCACTGCAGTCAGAGACAGATTATGACTTCCTCTGGCCCTGGACATGGCTAAAGCTAGACCCCCACACCCCACACTACCACCACTACTAGGTTGAGGTTTGGAACCTCTTCATCCTCCCAGCTATAGCCCTACACATCCCAGAACTGAATAATAGCATTATTATTGACCGTAAAATAAAATACATTAAAACACATAAAAAATATTGTCACACATTCTGAAAAGGAAGGTTTATGGCCATGAGATACATGAATGTGTAGAAGTAAATGCTTTTTTGCACAAATGGTGTGGCCTAGATGTTCCAAGAAAAACATTTTTTCCTGTTTAAAAGTGAAACAGTTAGGGTAGGATGAGAGAAATAAAAGTAGCCATCTGTACTTTTTGTTAATATAATGATGTATAAAATATGAATCAGTATTGATCAGTTGGGATTGTTTTAAACTATAAACAATAAGTTAGTAACGGTTGGAAGTTGGAACGTCCTGATTACAGTAAATCGCTCAAATGGTTCAATAATATGCAGACTACTTACAGAGGCTTTAACGCCATTCAAAAATGCATTTTCTAATCACCAATTATTTTACGAGTAGCGTATCATTTGATATAACATATATTATTATGGATAGGTGTATGATGGGATATGAACAAAATACATCCTAATCACTCAATGAATAATAACAGGTGTTTTTCCAGAGATTTAATTTTTTTCCTAAACCTTTTTTTATCACCACTGTTGATCAAATAAAGTCACTACACAATCCTTCAGACTGTAGTACTGTAACTCGTTCCTTATAAATACAACCTACAAATAATGTGTTACAGTATTACTCTGAAGGTGTAATGATACCCAGTAGCCCCGAAGGGAAAAGGACCCAGATGCAGGGAAAAATACAATAATGTGATTTAATAAAGAATACATAGTTCAGTACACGGACCAGTTCCAAACGGTACAATTCCCAGGAACCACTGGTTGTCCAAAAGGTGCAAGCAGGGTAAGGAACACTGGGATAAAGGCATACATATGATACCAGGAATAAATGGATGGTCAGTAGGCAGACAACGTTTGGCATCACAGAATATCACACATATGATACCAGGAATAAATGGATGGTCAGTAGGCAGACAACGTTTGGCATCACAGAATATCACACATATGATACCAGGAATAAATGGATGGTCAGTAGGCAGACAACGTTTGGCATCACAGAATATCACACATATGATACCAGGAATAAATGGATGGTCAGTAGGCAGACAACAGAATATCACAGGGCAAAGGTACAAAAGGTAGATTCTGAAAACCAAGGTCCTAAGACAAAAACAGGTCAAGGTATAAATACTCCAAACAACGCAGATCAGGGAACAAGCACTCAGTAGGTTCATAAACAAATAACACCTTGCAATGAGGAACACAAAATGACAGGTATATATACAGAAGGTAACAAGGAACAGGTGATCTGAATACAGGGTGATTGCAATCTGGCTTGAGGGATGCGTTCAAGGAGAATCAGGATGAATCAGGAAGGGCATATATACACAAGGGAAAACACAAGAACCTAGCAAGACTAAACTCAAGCCTGAAAACAAAACAGAACACAGGAACAAGGACATCATTAGGACAACAGAAGGATGTTATAATAGCATTCAATAGGACTATTTTCTGCATTCTAGAGCACTGTACACAACATGTCCATTTATTCAATTTATTAAAAACGCAGGAAAAATCTTAAAATCTTTAAATATAGTTTTTTTTGTTTATTCTTATTCTTCTCCATTCCTTCATTTTTTGCACATTTTCAGCTCCCGCATTTCTGCGAGATTGATTCCACTCCAGTGGGACAATATGCTTCCAATTATCATGTAGCACGCTGTCATGTAGCACATAATTAAAATCCCATAGCATTTGAATGGGTGAATACTTTAATTGGAATTAAATAATTTGACCAGCAGTTGGCAGCAGGGGTGTAGTGGTAAAAAAGGAGGTGGGTAAACTATAAATTCTGTGGTCAGGTGGACCACGACGCGGTCACCGGTAAGGTGGGCCACGGCTACCGGTGTATGTGTATCCTGATGACATCGCTATAGGCTATCATTTGATGGTACCTAGGGTATCACTGGTTGTTCCCTCATAGGTCACACTATCAGTATTCAATTTATACGTTAACCTAAGTTCTTGTTAAAAAGACGTAGATTAAGGAATCTATGATTTTATGAGTTTGTCTTACCTCTTCCTCCTCTTTTCTCATGTCCTCTCTCTCCCTCATCTCAATAACTCCTCTCTCTGTGCCCTCTGCATCAATATCTGTTTCACCTCTGTCTGTAAACTGAAGTTAAAATTGAGAAAATACAGCTTAGCACATCACATCCTGTCAAGTAGCAGATTACATTATAAGGCCTATAGGTTAACCCTTTCAGACAAACCATTAAAATAATTATTTAGCATGCATTCAATGTTTAGGTATCCAGTTTGAATGCTATAGCCTATCTACACCTTTAAGTTAATTGACTTAATACGGTCTCTGTGCCAGTACCATTTCGGGAAGGGCAAGTGGGATTCTCCCGTTAACTAGCCCAGTTATTTCTCTAAGGACTTTATTATGTCTGGGGTTTGAAGCCATGTAGCATCATCCACAATTAGTTGTGAAGACATTATACTCTCAATTGTGCTTTATTGGTGAACTAATTATGATAAATTAAACTCTGTCAGGCTACACCGCAAACGCAGTTGGTTAATATTTATATAACATTAACTAGCTGACTTGCAAACGGAGCTTGTTGTCACTATCTATCAGTGGAAATTACATCATGTTATTTATCTGACAATATTTCCTGAATTTTACTTGTAATATGGGCTAACGGGAAAAGGTAGAGGCAACTTGCAACTTCGTGTCTGAAAGGGGTAACCTAATCAACGACACGGCTTGTTGAATCAGTGGCATGAATCTACCGTGCGTGAACTAAATTAACCTCAAAAACATGAAGTTTTGTATTGTTTTCCGAGCTCACTTACTTAGGGCTTGTAGTCAAGAAGGTTTGCTGTCAACCAGTTTTTGGCGGATATCCATTTTTAAAATCCATTCATTACATGAGACGCAATAGTGTAGGCTGGGGGCGGGGCGCTGTGTCATGACGACATATTCTCATTCTCAATACCGTAATGCAGCGCAATATGGATAGACTTCGTTTTAGGTTTAACAACCTATGAAACTAATAACGAACAATATGAAACTAAAATGGCATAATTTAGAATGGCTTAGGAAAAATAGGCAATTTGGAGGTGGATAAACGCAATTTAGAGGTGGATAAACGCTATTTCCGAATTTTGGGAGGTGCGTAAATGGCGTTTACGTGCGTTTAGCCTCCACTACATCCCTGGTTGGCAGTCTATACTAGGATTTGGTTATGGGAACAGGCTGTATACCTCCAAGAACCAAGATGGCGGATATGAATTTCTAAGATGTAAACAGTGTTAAATCTCACTGTAGGAGCTATAAAAACTGTTTCTGAACACATTTGAAGCAAGAAGTAACGTATAAAATATATGTTTTTTAATCGATAACCTGATCACAGGTTAACCAAAGTACCCGTCCGCACCAAGGAAGGAATTATACATGCCGCATCGTCAAAGCTGGTATTGTGCCTTCATCAGATATTTGCTTGTGTCATTACATTATTAAAGTGATGGTTTGAAGTAATATAAACCTAGGGTCATTTGCACCTTGACCTCGAGCCAAACAACCCTGTCACATTAGGCCTATGGTGGGCCAGGTATGGACTTTTCCTTTGTTTCAGTTACTGTCTCTTGTGTATATGTTCCCTTGTTGTATTCCAGTGTTTATCATGGTGGTTTGGTTGAAGGTTATTTCCATCTGTTCTAGTGTTTAGTTTCTCCCTCATGTGTTGTGTTTTGGCTCCCTCTTGTGTCTGTTTCGTGTATAGCTCCCAGTTAGGTCTGTCAGTCATTATTGGTTGGTTACTCCCTTATTTTGTCACATGTTTTGGTTCACCAATAGATCGCTGTCTTTGTTAATTCCCTGCCCAGGTGTTTGTCATTGTCCCTTGTTTGATTTGGTATTTAGCCCTCATGTTTCCATGTGTTCCCTGTCGTTCAATGTCTTATGTAGCGTTCCGTATTGATGTCCTCCTTTTCAGTCCCTCGTGGCTGTTTTCTTTGTCCTAGTGTTTTCATTAATAAATGCTATTGGTTTTCTGCAACTCCTTCGCTCCTGTCTCTACCTCAGTACACCAACGGGCGGAACGTTACAGATTGAACGACCTTCAACATGAGACAGCGAAGGAGTACCGGCGTTACACGCCGTCAGGTGGAGGAAGCAGAGTCTTTTGTCAGAGACGACGGGGAGGTATGGACCAGGAGGCATCTGGAGGCATGGCTGGGGTCTCTGGAATTCAGACGGCTGGATCAGGCGAAGCCTTTATTTGGGGAGCACCTTCTACAATGCCTCACGGTGGCCAAACAAGTCGGCATGCACCTTCCACCGTTCCAGCAGTGGGGATTACCTCCACCACCATCTCCTCTGCACCAGATGACCGTCACTCCTCCCGTAACAACGGCTCAGTCACCCGCCGCAACTCCTCGATTACAGGTTAGCGCTCTGCATGGTCAGGTTCAGGGTAGGAGAACCCAGATTAGGGCCCCCCCATCTGACTATTAGCGAGTAGGTTAGCTCTCCAGTTGTTAGTTTACAGGCTAGCACCCCTCCTAGCGGTGACGGTAGCACCCCCCTTTCTAGCACTCAGGTACAGGGTTGTAGCACTCAGTTCAGGGCTCCCCATCTGAATGTTAGGGCCTCGGTTACTGCCCCTAGGACACCCGTGAGTTCCTCTGACCCCGCTAGCTCACAGGCTAGCTCCATTAGCCCTCCTAGCATCCAGGCTAGAATCACTAGCTTTCAGGCTAGCTTTAGCACCCTAGGCCCCACTAGCTCCCAGGCTAATGCCCCTAGGGCCTCTGTTCCTGCCCTTAGGCCTACCCTTCTCGCCCACATTAGGGACCCTATGCCCCGTATAGGGTCGATTAGAGCCCCAGTCCCCGTCCCTAGGGCCTCCTGTCCTGTGGAGGTTGACAGTCCCCCCCGAGAAATTTTTCGGAGGGGGCTATGTGGGGTGGGGAGGGGACTCCACACCCCTCTGTGGCAGCCCTTTCTGGGAGAAGGTCCGGGAGGACCTGCTCTGCCCGCTGCCACAGCCTCCATTAGTCTGCCCTGCGTCACCCACGCCTGAACCCCTCCTGGCCATGGATCTGGAGGTCCTACTCCTACCTCCACCGCCGGGATTCGAGGACGACGCCTCCTGGGAGGAGTCCTGCTCCCCTACTCAGCCGCCGCTGGACCTCCTAGGCCCCCTGCCACCAGGACTCCCAGAGCCCCTGACCCCCATCTCAACCGCCGCTGTCCTCCGTACCCCCGTCTCAGCCGCCGCTGAGGTCCAGGACCCCTGCTCAGCCATTGCTGACCCCCGTCCGGACCCCCGTCGCCGACGTCCGGACCCCCGACGCCGGACCTTCCAGACGCCCTGCCGCCAGGGCTGCCAGACCCCCTGCTTGTGCCAGGGCTCCCTGTCACACCTGACCCAGGGCCCAGGGAACTGCCTTGCCCCTGGCCGCCACCTGAACTGCCTTGCCCCTGGCCGCCACCTGAACTGCCTTGCCCCGGGCCGCCCTCTGTCCCCCCCGACCCCGGGCCGTCCTCTGTCCCCCCTGACCCGTTTTTGTTGCCCACGCCGGTGTTGTGGGCTTAGGGCGGGGGCACTGTCACATTAGGCCCATGGTGGGCGAGGTATGGACTTTTCCTTTGTTTCAGTTACTGTCTCTTGTGTATATGTTCCCTTGTTGTATTCCAGTGTTTATCACGGTGGTTTGGTTGAAGGTTATTTCCATCTGTTCTAGTGTTTAGTTTCTCCCTCATGTGTTGTGTTTTGGCTCCCTCTTGTGTCTGTTTCGTGTATAGCTCCCAGTTAGGTCTGTCAGTCATTATTGGTTGGTTACTCCCTTATTGTGTCATAAAAATTAGTAATCTCCTCTTGGGGCCTTTACACAGTGTAGATTAATATACAAGTGTATCAAAATTATTCAAACAACTTTATCAAGGAATTCAGCATATTATCAACATATTATTTCCATCATGAGCACATTCAGACAATGATTAGCTGCGGTCGGTGGATCTTAATTTGGGGGGGGGGGTCATATTACTATCCATGTCTGGACTGGGGGAAACAGAACGTTATCGCACACTGGGTTTGGTGTGTTGCACACCGTTACATTCGCTCTGGTCCCGCGCATAAAATGAGCCTGTCCGGCTGCAACGAATATGGCTATGACACACGAGCTGGCTGCATCATTTGGAGAGGGAAGGTGATTTTTAACAAGAAATCCTGGTTGGCTGCTCCATTATGGTTGGAAAAGACATTCAAATCAGATTTTTTATTTGCCCTTGTTTAATTCCTAAAACGATCGGAGGGAAAGTATGAAAAACTGTTTTTACAATAATCATCTATATTTAGCAAATGTCTACAGTATAATAAATAAATAACTTTGTCGGTGCTCAATATGTTTATTTTCGAACCACATAAACTGTTCTATCGATTAAAGGATTACATTCGTTTGGGTCCTGCACTAATGCATACAACAATTTGATTGGTTAATACAGACAAGCATTCAAATATTATTGGTCAAAAAGACAACACCGGTATTGCCAATCACAGAGGAGGGAGAAGGAACGGTATATGACAGACATGGATTTTAAATTGTGATAAACTAAATTTAAAGCAGGGGAGGGACAAATATAATGGGCAAACATTTTAATACAAGACTATTACTTTAAATGGCAAAATTGAGCACTGGCCCGAAATGGCAAGTGACTATCTTTGTTTACTTGCCCGACGTTAGTGCTTACTGGCCCCGGGCCATCGGGCCATGGTTAATGTTGAACCCTGAGACTCTTTAATCGTAACCACTATATAACCTTACCTTTCATTTTTGATTTTGATTTTGCACCCAATGTGATTTTGCACACAATGTTTTGTTAGTTTATTACTATTTAGCAAACTCCATGATGACACATGGCGAACTAGCCAACGCGAACTAGCCAAGTAACCTACACACGTAGAGGCTCACGCTGTCTTGACCACGGTATGTGAAGTGAACGCTACTGGAGCGATTTTGAGCGAGAGCCTTCTGGGCCGCTCAAACATTGCTCTGCGCTCTGGTATAGCGGTACTGATCCACTTGTCCGTGCTACACTTCTGTCGCATCGCATCTCGCTCTATTCCTATGGGTGACGTCACGCGACTTCAACGTGCCCGCATAGCATCCCGGGAAGGCAGCACTGCATTTGAGAAAATGTTGCACGACAGAAAATACGAAAATTCACAGCTTTATGCAAATGAATCCCTTGAACGCGAAGCGACTATCCAATAGAAGTAGAGCACAGAGGAGACGGGGGGAAGGCTTGCGGTGAATCAATGGAGAAACTGATGGTTACTGTGGCCCGCAACTGTATTTGAGGAACACCCATCAACATACGAATGGAGGGTTGCCTTGCAACAACACCCGACACCACGCTCCAGTCGTGTCGGACAAGTGGATCAGTACCGTAACTGGGTCAGCTCCGCACCTTGTTCCGCTTCCACTCTGCTCCGCTCACATACTCTGCACCGAAACCACATAAAAACGCAACTAAGTCAGCAGTTGATATTCCATGGTGGAACTAAGGTGGGGCAAACATGATTCTTGGTAGGGCTGATGCCCAACCATGCCACACCCTGCCACCGCCCCTGACTAGGGGTGCAACGGATAAAAAAACTCACGGATCGGATCGTTCCTCGGATCAGGGTCACGGATCGGATCATTTTTCGGATCAGCAAAATAAAAAATAAAAAATAATTGGAATTTGGGTTAGTTATTTTTATAATTTTCAATGGTTATGATAAGCAATATGAGAGAGAAATGTGGTTAATATTGATCGTTGTTTAGGTACATTAAATCACGTTAAACCTTTTCCTCGCCATATAGGAGCCAATGAAGATGAAAACTTTAACGTGAGATTACTTCTATAATCGTTGGATTTCGGTTAAGTTATTTACAGAGCCATTGAGAGAGAGAGTTGCGTCAACTCCGTTCACTTCATCAGTCAGTTTTTTTTACAGCAATGGCGGATCTGAGCTACTACCTGTGTCGCCGTAGAGAAGCAACGTTTCATCAGCTCCTTACTGAGGTAATAACTTTAAAATCCGAATTACTTTTTAAACCTGCATTACAGACACATTTTAGCTGACGTTATTGAGTGTAAGTTTATAAAATCAACTATTTAAATGTTTGAGGAAAACTAGCTAACGTCAACAGTTAACACGTTAGCCTATTCTGGATTTTAAAACGATTACGGTACAGTACTAGTGTCGCAGTCAATTACTTTTAAACAAGATTTAATTTTTTATTACATTTGGTTTGAGTTATATTTCAGGCAATGTTAGTATGATTTTATTGTAGACATTGTAGAAATGGGATGTAATAGTAATGTTAACAATAACCGAAGAACATACCATATAAGATCATATCTTGTACAGAAGCTGTTAATTGCAACATATTTGATGTTTTACATGAAGGGTATTTTATAACTTCTACTTAATACAATATCCTCACATCACTACGTTGCATCATTTCTTGTTGTTGGCCTGTTGTCCAAGTACTCCTGCTCATATTGATTAACCATTTCTTCCTTCTCTCACTTTCTGCAGGGAAGCCAAAACATCCTGAGCCGTTCTCTGAGCGGGCGGTGAACCCCCATGCTGCACATCCAACCATTGTACAAGAAGCTGGCGACAAGAAAGACATGAGCATATGACCAATATGTGCTTTATTAAAATGTTCGTTTTAACAAGTCCGTTGCCTATTTGTTTACAGGAATATGCCTAAAATTTAAAACAGAAAAATACATTTACTTAATGCTGCCAACTAATACAGACACAAATCTTTATCATTAATTTGGCTGACACAATAAAAATAAGTAACATATGTTCTGTAGTCCTGTTAATGGTTTCACTTAGACTGTATTAAGTTGAACAACTGCAGTTTCAGTTCGCATTAAGTTTAGTATATGAAGATTTAACACTGAGAACTGTACGGTAAGTGCATTTGACAAATACTATCTACTCTTTTACTATGCATTGATGCACCTGAAATTAATGCACTTGCTTTTTATAGTCATTTTATTGTACATTTAATGTATTGATGTATAAGCCTCTGTGTGCCATAGTACAATAAAGGTATCAAATCAAATCAAATCAAATTTATTTATAAAGCACCTTAAAAGCAACCAATGTTGCACAAGGTGCTGTACAGGAGAAAGCAGAAACAAATTAAAACATTAATAGCATCTAACATATAAAACATAAAACAGTATAACAGTAAAGATGTTTACACAAAAATGTCAGCCTCTGCTGGGAAATGCCAAGGAAAATAGGTGG
>JACXGM010010782.1:0-17254 GCA_016801145.1 Umbra pygmaea | reverse complement strand
AAAAGGGAAACACATTGTTACCTTAACATTCAAGGTTTGAAGGAATTACATGGAATATTTTAATTTTTTGTAAGTGAATATGTTGATTTACATCACATTTCACATCAGTTGAACACCTTAGTAAAGAAAGTCCTACTCCTGTTAAATTTTCAACTTTTTGCTCTAAATATATGGTATGTTTGTCACACTTTAGTGTGTGTACCTTACTGAATTAATATTTGGGATATATTTGGGAAATTACTGGATGATCTCTTTAAAGCCAGGTTACACATTGCATTCACATAGTTACCATCTGATCAGGATTATAAATACTTGCGTTGTCATGTTCAGTTGTGTCCACATAGAATTACAATGCAACATATATTTTTATTGAGCAAAAGATAAAAACCTGCTGAGGAAAATGTTTGGAATTGTCAAACACAAATTTTTTGCACATTGCATTCCATTATTTTATTCTATTGTCAAATATATCATTAAATTCTACGCATTCTCATATGTTCATGAAAAATGTTTCTTATTTTAATGTCTAATCTAAATAATGAGTCTTAGATGTATTTAATTTTTATTAGTATACACAGTCTGGGTTTATCTGTCTGTAAGAATTGTAAAGCAGGCGGCTTATGTAGTCTAACATAGTAAAAGTTTGCTTTGCATGGTCCGGTACATTGACGAGCTGACCATTCAGTTGTTCCTTAATTGAAATGTCCATCGGCCAGGGGTGACCGACAATGCAAAAAAAACACTGCTGCTAAGAAAAGTGCAGATTTTGGTTATTGAAATCTGATTTACCAGGTAATCCTAACCTTTCAAACTTATGAACATACAGTATAAGACCCATTTTAATACCTGTGTTTTTAGGTGCAATGTTCTCATATTATGCTAAATTAATTTCAATTTACCAAAACAACTGTCAGAGGTGTTAGTCTTCTGAGAAGTGTTTATTGTATTACCTTCTTTAACCTAGGCTTTATATATCTAAACTTGTTTTGGTTATCTAGTAACCATATTGTCCATTGACATGTGGGTTCATTCAAATATACGGGCACAGATACAATGATGACTAATATTCATTCAGTGTTTAGTAGAAGTATTTCTTTTAAAGGATTCAGATTTTGTTGTTTTACAATCTGGAGTAACAGGTGCACTTTTCTGCAAGACAATGAGATAATCCTACAGACCGGACAGTGTGTGACGTTAAAGGGAGATTCCCCAGAGCGTTTAGCATTTAAGCTAAAAAGTAACATTTTGAGTGGTCCACGTTGTGTAGTGGGCAGTCACTGCATTGCAGGACAGTCTACGTCATGATAGTCAGTGGTTCGAGCCTGACAATGGGTTTTCCGACTTTACCCGGACTTCCAGCACAAGGAAGCGCAAATTGGCATAGCACTGCCTGGGATTTGGGATAAATAGTTACCTACCTTGCCATGTCACTCTCCAGTGACTCCTTATGTGCAGATTGGGCTCTTGTAAATCCAATCACGGAAGTATTGATCATAATATTCCATACTTTAGCTGACTAAAGTATTCCGTGTAGGATGAGCAGTGCAAAAAAGAATCGGCCAGGTCAGAGACATGTGGTTGGATGAACCATGTGTGCCCCCCTCACCATCTCACAGATCTGTCCAAGGAGTTGCTGAGCTGCCGACAAGGTAGGGTCAGTTGGAAAATCAACAACAACAAAAAAGAAACATTTTGGTTTTATTCGGTTAGAAAATAGTTTAGGTGTCAGTTTAGGTGAACATTACTTCACCATGTCTTGTGCCAAAATCCAAACTGAAGGAATGTTTGGTAATGGCTTTACACATTACACCTGTATAGCCCAACTTTTTCGAAGTAACATGGTTAGCTGTTGACCTTTGGAGAGTTTTTTCCATCCTCGTCTTGGGACTGTAAATCCTTCAGTCACTATTGGTTTCTCAGTGGCTTCTCGGACCACGCCTCCTTGCTTGTGGTCACTTCTTTCATATTGAATGTAATAGGGCTCTAGTGGATGTCCAGTGGACCTTTTTGTGATTGCCCAACTGGATTTTAAACAGTTGTATTCAGGAATTGTTTTGAGTATGTTATCTGTTATACAGTAGGTACACACGCCAAGGGTTTTTAACTTGATTACGCCCCTGAGTAGGGTACAAGCCGTCTGGTACTTTAATAACTCCCATGTAAAATTGCCCGCTTTACGCCAAACCCTACAACGTTTGAATCGTATTGGGTGTATCGTGAGCACAGTAAGGCACATACTAAACGTAGAAGGTTTCCTTGCCAGAACTCCCAAGACATGATACACCACTACTGACCCAACAGCACAAGAAAAGTCATCTCCAAATAAGCTCCAAATCATATACAGAAGCCACTGTGGTTTTGAGATTCTGTTCTGTGGAGCGATGAAACAAAACTGGAATTTACGGCACAGTAGCTCAGTTGTATGTCTGAAGGAAGAAGAATGAAAATGCGCTGAAAAAAAACACTGCCCACAGTCAAGCATGGTGGTAGCTTCCAATCCTCGAAGATTGTACAGTGGCCATCACAAGTCACCAGACTTGAATCCCATATAAAATCTCTGTTGGGATTTGAAGATGGCAGTTGCAGCACGGAAAACCATTTTATGTTATTTCTTCAGTGTTGTCACAAGAAAAGTTATAATCATATATTTACAACAATGTGAGGGGTGTACTCTGTATAGTGAGATACTGTATATATATATATATATATATATATATATATCACAATCTCACCGTGTTACGATAATTTTGGAAGCTATTATGTGAGAACATGCATTTACTCCAGTACTGGAGGGATTTAAAGAGGAGAGGATTTCAAAAGATTTCAATTCCACGTAGAATCAGATTAAAGCTTGCCATGGATTAAGGATAGCGAGCAGGTCAGGGACTTGAGTATGGCCTGAGTGTGGGCCTGAGCGTGACTTCAATGCCATGGGGTGTATTATATTTACTGCCTGTTTGGCATCCTCTCAATCTATCGCACATACCAGTTTTCCTTACTCAAACATGTTCTGATGGCAGAAAGTCTATGATTTGCACATATTGATTGGCTATTCAAATGAACCAATCTATCGGTGCCTTTTATCTCTGTCTCACTCTCTCCCTTTGTCTGTCTCATGTTTACATATATAAACATATATAAACATTTGGATTTAAAATAATACAGTGAATGCATTTGTGATGCAGGCTACTTTAGTGTTTTAGTGACTACTTGTGGTGGTTTGGGTGACTTTGACCTGAGTCAAGGTAGAAGTTGTTAAGGTGCTTTTATTCTAGCGCATTAGATTTCCATTGTAGAGGCAAAACAGCAGCAGATGTATTTTGGAACAGACACGCATAGCTCAACTGTCTGCAGGGAGTTGATGCAAGAAGGAAAGGCCATAAACAAATTGAATAAATTATCTGAATTGAGCAGAAAAATCTAAATAAACAAAGCAAACTAAAACTGTTAATATTTAATTATATATACATAAAAAAATTGGGTGATTTTTTTCCGATTGTCTTTCCTTCCCAATTCCCTCTAATCCTGCCTTGTCAGCAGCTCTGCAACTTTTTGTACATAATTTTCAGCCAAATTTTCAGCAGCCGTTAATTCAGTGTCCTCTAGCTATTTCATGATTAATCATTGTTTGACAATTTTTTCATCAATTGAATCCCACCATGGTTAATAAAGGTATCGATTTTTTTCAAAACATGAAAATCTTTGGGTGTTTAGAAGATTTGACTGGTAGTGAATGTAAATTATATGATTTCACAGCGAAAAAACATTTCATAAAAAGGGTTCTGAGATATCTGCAATTTGATTGGCTAAAATTGGGTTCCTAGCCTATGACAATTCCCTGATGTCCGCCCGTAGAACGTTGCCTTATCACTGAAATATAACTACACCAAACCTGAGGAGCTGACCAAAATAAAAAACATGGCGGATAATGCCTCTTGCTTCACGTCTTAACACCAAGTTTCCCAATAAGATTTTCCATCAAATTAAAACAATTTTTAACATTCACTCATCACAAAATCAGCCACAGGATTTAAGTACCAGTAATCTAATTTCTTTTGCAATAAAAAGCTTTTTTGTAACAAAATGATAGCTAACTATTAAATGGTAGCTTTGGCAAACCAATTTTACATTTATTTCTAAATAGGTGGCTGCCTGTAGTTGTATAGTATGACAACATACTGGCTCGTTAGCCTACTTGTCTTATACTGTGACTATAGTATACTGTACACTGCACAATTCTAGCTCCGATTAAGCTGACCCGAAGTAATGTTTGAGGTCTGCGACAAAACTCCCAGATCGGAGCCAAATCACTGTTCACTCCTGTCACCAACGCATGTTTGGTAGTCTCCAAGTTGTCGTAGATGCCCTGATCTTTTTAGGCGGGTTTGATATATTCTGTACATTATCTTTTTGTGAGGGTTTTTATCTTTTAATTTTTTTATTAAATATCTATTTGCAGAACATAAACAGTTGTTGCGGCCTGCGTCTCCCCAACCATTCTCTGCTCCATATAGCGCTTTCCTCCCTCTTGATTCTTACCGCACAAACAACAAAAAGCTGCTGGTATTTTTCAGCCTCAATTTCTGACAAATTCACAAGGAATAAAAGTGTATTGCTTGTTTTCGTGTGACTTTTGCCATTGATCCCTCTAAATTGTTAAATGTGTATGATCGGTTGTGGTGGTAATGAGAACTGCTACGTTAAAATGACAAATTGCAGGAATGTTGTGTAGTGTTGTGAGTACTACAGCGATTTCTGTAGTTGTAAATTCATGTAGTGAACAGTACTATACTGTTCACTACAATACTGTTCACTACATGAATTTACAATGCATTGGCTTTAGTCATGTGTCATGGCAATTAAAGATATAAATGTAGGTGAAAATTGGGGACATTTGGAGTTGCTTGCAACACAGACCTGAGAAATCCTCATTTTCTTAAATCCTTTAAAGTCATCAACTAGCTACTTAGCTAGGTAAGTGTTTCCTCCTGCATTGTTTTTGTAGTCATGCATCTCACAATCGTTTTGTGTGTGCAACAATTCAACAGGAATTTTGCATGGTAATAACAAATGCACTAGTAGAGGCAAATTTACAATACGGAACAGTTTGATTTATTCAGCATAGATAGTCCAGGTAAATGAACATGAGCAAAATAAAAAGTTGCACAAGTTTTCAGACATTTTATAAACTGTGTAAATGATTAGCTTAATAGGAACTACTTGTTTTATGTGGTGTACTAACATGGCAACAGTAGAAGTGGGGAGTACGTTAATGTTAGACGATACCCGCACGCCACACAACATTTATTTTGCTAAAAATATTTTTCAAAAAATAATTTTTCACAAATAAAATGATGGCAACCATTTTATAAGCGCATTAACACACTCCAGTCTGTGCGTTGCCAGGGAATAACCACACACCTCAGTGGTGAGTTATTCCCTGGCAATGCACGGTCTGTCGTGTGTTAATGCTTACTGTTTGCATGCTATGGAATTTGCATATAAGTAAAAAAAAATGATTTCACATATGACAATAACATACTTTGACAGTGATTACTGTAAAATAGTAGTGTACAGTATATAGCCCAACCTCCCATCATATATTTCAGTCTAAGAATCTAAATACAGTGCAGTTCAGCAGCTTGGCCACAAGATGGGATCAGATATCAGAAAATATCTGACACTATTTTAGCATTATCTAAAAAGAGTTTAAATTGCTCCTTTGTGTATGTTGTAAGGATGAGTGAACCTTTATTAAACACATTGTAAGTGAATTTGTACATAATGGTGTTAGATAAGTGATCAGATTTTCCAGTCAGTAAAACGACAAAAGAACATGAATGCATATGCCTACGTTGTATATCTTTAGTGCAATCTCCACTATTAAACACCACTCTCAAGATGCAAGTAAAATTTGATACTTTTGGGAGTTCTTCGGGAGGACCCCCTCAAATTCTCATAGACTATTACAGAAACCAAGCTCTTTTGCAACCAGACGTATCCCAGCTGGAATTCAGACAGAATGCAGGTTTAAGGCACTTCCGTTTTTGCGTCACTTTGCCAAACCAGATGCTCACCCTGTGGTCATAACCAAATGGCACAATCATAAAACAAAACATGGCAACAAAGAAAATAATGAAATTACCCCTGTTCAAAAGTCTGCATACCCGAAGTTCTCAATACGGTGTATTTCCCCATTTAGCATCAATGACAGCGTGCAGTCATTTGTGATAGTTGTCTATATGAGGCCCCAAATTGTTGCAGGTGGTATAGCTGCCCATTCATCTTGGCAAAATGCCTCCAGGTCATGCAAAGTCTTTGGTCGTCTTGCATGAACCAGACGTTTGAGATCCCCATAGTGGCTCGATGAACCTTCACCTTTGCTGTAAACACTGGACGGTCAACTTGGCCTTGTACTTAGGGTCATTGTCATACTGGAAAGTCTAAGACCATTCCATGTAAAGCTTAAATACAGAAGAATGCAAATTGTCTGCAAGTATTATCCAATAACATGCTACATTCATCTTGCCATCGATTTTCACAAGGTTCTCCGTGCCTTTAAAGCTAACACACTCCCAAAACATCAGTGAGCCACCACCATGCTTCACAGTGGGTATGGTATTTTTTTCACTTTAGGCCTTGTTGACCCCTCTCCAAACATAGTGCTTATGGTTGTGACCATAAAGCTCTATTTTGGTCTCGTCACACAAATTACAGTGTGCCAGAAGCTGTGAGGCGGGTCAAGGTGTTGTCGGGCATATTGTAACCTGGCTTTTTTGTGGCACTGGCGTAGTAAAGGCTTCTTTCTGGATTTAGAGTTTAAATTGCTCCTTTGTGTATGTTTTAAGGATGAGTGATCCATTTCCAGAACCTTATTATGACAGTTAATTTCTGCTCCCCATAGCTCAGTATCTGGCCTGCTCAGTGCATCCACATGAGAGCTAACAAACTCATTGTTTATTTCTACACAGACTCAAAATGCAATTTAAAATACCACAGGTGTGGGAAATGGAAGGCAGAGCCTCAGGCTCAGGCTTCAGAGGTGGAGCCTAGGGAGCTGATGTTAAGAGTAGAACTGCTGGGCCTGGTGTTGTGGGTGGTGCTTCTTACACAGGTGTGGTGGGCAAGGCCTCTGGCACTTGTGATGGGGGTGGAGCCTCAGGCATTGGCATAGAGGGCGTAGCCACAGGCCCTGGTGTAGAGTGCAGAGTCACTGGCACTGGCATAGAGGGCTGCAAACTGGAAAACCAAGACTGGGGCTGTAGAGGCCGCAGCAGTGATGGGCTGGTCTGCAATGGCAGGTCCAGAAGGTGTGCTAGCTGGCTAGCAGGAAAGGTGGTAGAGGGGCCGCTAGCTGGCTAAGCTGCCTAGATAGCAGGACTGGATGTTGAGGAGCAACTACCTGGCTAGGCAGCCTGGCTAGTGGGACTGGTGGTGGCAGGTACGCCGTATAGTCAGGTCAGACACGCAAGGCTATTCCCTCATCCCCTTGCCAGGTCAGCCCATAGGAGGAGCCAACCATACCCTTAGCATGGCTTCTTGCCCCATAGCTCCCACACAAAATCTGGTATGGGAAACCAAGGGGACTGTACCCCTACTGAAATACCCAGATGTGTTGGGGGGTAGGGAGTACATTCCACAGATGACTGGACGCAATCGAAATGACCACCTCCAGTACATCGTTGTTTGTCGTAGTCCTCCTCCTTTACCAGATGGTACAATGCTCTGCACCCAGTGTGGCGTTCTGTCTTCGCTGTTTTCTTCTTTGGTCGCTCATTCTGTAACAACGTTAGGGTGCAGGGATAGTCAGGGACAAGCAACGGTCAGAATAAACATTTAATATGTATCAAAACACTGTTGAAAATAAACAACACTTCAAGGAGTCAAAAACACTTTGTAATACAGCAAACGACAACAGCACACACCATACGTAACATTTAACAAGGAACGATGAGCAACAGGGAAACAAGCAAACACAGGGACTAAATGCACTTGGCAATGAATTAAATGATTAACAGCTTGGAATGGTGAAACAGAAACAAGACCAGTGATTGGAGGATGATGATGTAATGCAATTGTCTGGGAGAAGCAGCACATGAAATGTATCCATCATTAAGGGCACTGATTAAACTCTCTGTCATAATCTAGAACCATGACAACAACCTGCGTTAGTTTGCTAAAATACAGAATTTGGTGAGGAAATGCATCTTTTAGCAGGAATACGATCCCAAGCAAAAGGGAAATCATTAGAGTGGCTTTAGAAATTCTTACAGCGGCAAAAATCAAAGTCCTGATTTCAATCCCATTGAGAATATGTGGTGCTTTTTAAAACATTTGACTCACATGTGTTGTCCAACGAATCTGTACAATCTGCTATTTTTTATCTCTTTCTTATGTTACACATTGTGAAAATAAAGTCTTTGACATTCATGTTTCAGTCCTCAACCGTTTTAGGTATGTGTATCTGTTGCCAAGTATGTTAACCAAACTGTTTATGAAAGGTGGCTCTACTGATTTTCTTGTGTTCAGGTTGCATGCTGTACTTGTGCAAGCATTGGATTTCAGTAAAATTTTTCTAACAAATATTTCCAAAAATGAAACCAAGTAACATGCAATACCGTGTTACAATTATTAAATAGAAATTATATAATATTTAAATTATAAATAAATCTTAATAAATGTTAGTGTTTTAAATAAATATAAAACAGAACAAAATGTCATTGTACATTTTGAAATGCAGTAATATGAGAGAATATGAATAAAGTATTCAGAATATGAATACTGAATACTTTTGCAACGCATTGTACATCTTTCAGTAGGTGCAGCTGTCACTACCTTCACCTCCTCTTCCCGCTGCACTCCTCATCATGCATATTAAGAGATTGAAGATTTTGCAAAGGGAGCAAGGTAGGGGGAGGAGAGAGGCGTGGACAAAGGGAGACGAATGAGGAGGGGAGAGGGGAGTGATGATTCAGGCAAGCAGCAGCTAGAGAGCAATGCGCACGCTCTCAAGGCTGCTTATTGATCGGAATACAACGGTCTGCTACCAGCTGAGAAAGATTAGCAAGGGAGCGGGCTAGTGGAGGAGTACGTACAGACAGAACAGACACTTGCCATTGTCTTTTTTCTTTCTTTTTGTAGTGCATTTTCCTTTCTCTCCAGACTCTGTAATGACCGTGATTGCTTCTGGTTGGCTAGTGTTGGGATTTGCAAAGGAAGGTGGCGTAGCGCAGATTTGCCGTGCCTTGTGGAACTAGAAGGGATTGTATCTCTTTCTCTAATCCCTATTCCAGGAGGCACAGTTACCGCAGGTAATATTCTTCTATCCTGCCTCCACCTCCACCCTACCCCTCCATCATTGTTATCCATGTTCCTTTTCCCTCCCTCCCTCATATTTAATATGGAAGTGTCATCCATCTTTTTGTCCCATCCCCCGCTCCTGTTTTTCATCCTCAGACGCACTGATGACATACAGTATAGGCTACAGTCAGTGCTGGGTGTCATTTTTGTTATAGCAGCATGCCTACCCTGCATTTTTGCTAAATCAATTGAAATTATACTGTGTGCATTTTTTTAAAAAGCTAAAATAGAAATAGCCTTTGTTGATGTCTTTGCATCTTTGCCAAGTCTTCTATAATGGGACCTGCAATCATGTACTCATAAAACCAGTGAACGTAATAGTTGTAAACATATTCATATTTACCCCGGTAGAGATGTCAGCAGGCAGGCACACAGACACATGAATATCAATAGCAGAAATCTTGTGTTTGTATTGTAAATGCAATCACAGTATCCATTCCTCTTGAAATGAAAACACACACACACACACACACACACACACACACACACACACACACACACACACACACACACACACACACACACACACACACACACATATATACATATATATATAAAACCTTTGTGAATTTCTAGCAATATGATACCTTGGAGTTAATTTATGGCAAAAGATTTGGCATCACAACAAATTGATTTCTTCTCTATTCAGTATGCTTGATGTTTGTTGTTGTTATTGTTATTTTGCCAGTGTGATATGGGGAGAGCCATAGTATCTGTGTATTTACAACAAGTAAGGGAAAAGGTTGAGTTTGGCACACATACAAAAATCAACAACTGTAAATACAATGTAGATCTAATGTAGGTCCATTAGTTAATATGAAGGTCAAACGCCACATAGATGCACACATTCATATGGCTACACTAAGCCTGTTCTGGTAATTTTAGCAATTCAGAACAGAACATATAGATTTTATGCTGTTTTGTGTATTTTTGTATCTACCTGGAAGATGTCACACATGGACTTGGGTGTAACAAACAAATGAAAGCCTCTAATGTAGCCATGATGAGCTTACAAAATATTTCTTACAACATGACTGAGCCGATATCGATAGACTATTCAGTTTATTTACCTTGTAGTTACTTTGAACAACCAATAATACACATTGTTTACCAATACAGATTGCAATGTTGATTTATATATTTTGAGACAATGAATGTCTGCTTTCAAATGTCTGTTTTCAGTCACATAATAGAGACTGGGGATGAGTCATTGCTGTCTCTGTGAGAGGGGATTCTGGGAATTGTAGTGATTTCCTTGACTATGCCTTTTAATGCAGTTAGATAGCAGAGCCTGTATTTATACCTCAGAAATTAATTTTGTATTTTTACCTCAGAATAGGAGTGGTGATCTAGGACCAGAATCGATTTGTCCATTTAATATAATTAATAGTGATCTAAAATGTCTTACTGATCCAACTATTAATCAACACTGTGGCTCATGAGATTCTATATGTAAACGGGTCTGAAGGCATTGCTGCAGAAAATAAGGGTGTGTATCAGAGGAGGATGAGATGAGCAGAGTGGAGAGGCTGAAGAATAATACCTGGCCTTTGATGAAGCAGCACTTTGCTGAGTGATGGAGGGAGAAGAGTAGAGCATCTTATTTAAAATTGATTCCTCTCCATTCCGCTCCCTAGCTATAGGCAAAGATCCAGGAAAAGCTTTGGAATACATAGTCTTCACTCCGGTAATTGCACTGCATCAGATCCTGGCTTGAAATACAACATCCAATAGTGCCTGCTGCATTATCTATATTTCACAAAAGTCAATTGTTTACTTTTTACACCAAACATGACATACTACCTCCTAGAATAGTTATTAAGTAAATACAGAATATTTATGAAAGAATCATATGAAATTACTGGGTATTATACTCATACTGTATGTTTACATTTAAATCAATGGAGCATAAAAGATTTTGCTGTAACAAAAATTGGCACTTTGATGCAATCTATTATTAGCACCTTATCGATGTACCGTTAGGTAAAGCTAGTCAATTTCTATTGTTAAATGTTGCTGTTATGACAATATACTGTTAAGCAAAGTATTGTCTTGATTATGGACTATCCCACCAATATTGCTTAAGCTTTCACATTTCAAATTTCTAACTTATTTCTCCCAAAGGGCAAATCTACACGGATCACAATGACTATGGACAGTTGTTTTGGTTTGTTTGCCATGTGGTTGTTTAATATGGCACTCATCTGAAACCCCTGACCTCAACAATAACACACACACACACACACACACACACACACACACACTCAGTTGTGTACAGCTAACCTTGCGGGGACCAGAAAACATAGAAATTCATGTTACCTAACCTTAACCTTAACCTAACCCTTACCTTGAGTTAACCATTACCTTAACATCACACTAAACCTAACCTTAACCTCAATAACATAACATTTATGTCTAAACTTAACCTTCCACTAATACCTAAACTTAACCCTAAACCAAACCTGGAATGCCTGAACCTGAATGTACCGTTAATTGATACCCTAAACCTAATTGTATACTTGGCCTTAAACAACCTCTGTCAGAAATTGACTTTGTCCCTATGGGGACCGGCAAAAGGTGCTATTATGGGCATTTTTGTCAAGTATTACTATCCATTTTTGTCAAGTATTACTAAGCCTTCTGGTCCTGATACGGTCTGTTAAACCAAAACACAGAGTTATACAGTTCGCTAATATATTAGACAGAGCTGACTGCCAACAATATAGACATAAAGTAATATTGATTGACATCAACACAAAGTATATCAGGTCAAAGTTAAAACAACCTAAATGTGAGGTGGTCTGCACATTTGGAAATAATTTGGAGATAATTTCATCAACAATGTTACGAACATTATGCTAGCAATCACACTAACCGACATTCACATCTCCATCATACTTCTCCCTTGAATTGTATTTTCTCTTCCCTGTATTCAAAAGGGTGCTTGACAGTGGGGGATTAATTAACAGCAGTTAACCACAAAACTCGACAACCATTTGGGATCCCTGAGGGACTGAGACTTCCCTGGTCCAGCTGATTCCTGTCATATTTGTCCGGGAGAGACTGACGTTCATGCGACACTACATATTTGTCTGCATCTGAGTTGCTGCCAGATTTCTATTATATTTCTGTATTTTTATTGGTGAATGTCCAAATAAAGGTTATTCACAATAATTCTAAATGACTGAATCATTTCTACAGAAAACAACAGGACATTCCTACATTCAAATTGCTTTTGTAAAGTGTGTATGCATCCCAGAGAATTAATTTAAAATCATAGGAATCCCCTCATAGACTTCGGTTTGGATTTTTTAAATAGGTTTGAAGGGATAGGTTTCCCAGCTTACCGTAGGTGATGGAGAAATAGCTGAAGGGCTGGTAGTTGTTTTGGGAGGATATGTTATGGGACCTTGGTGACCAATTAAATGTTAAAAAGTAAAGCAGGTTAACCTTGCACCCAGGATTGTTCTCTCTAGTTTTTATGTTAATTAAATACATACTTAAAAATATAATTGAAACCACAGACTGGCAAAAGGTACATGATATGGCCAAAAGTATTTGGAATTAAACCTAACACCCTGGTTTTGTAAGTACTGACCACGGACTGACCTACATGGACTGACCTACATGGACTGACCTACATGGGACCTGATTCTCAAACTACCAACAGTCACCTTAAACCATCCTGGAATCCTTTGTGAAATTGAGCAAAGGTGAATACAAAAAATAAACAGCACAAAGAATGAGTCATATTTTGGCCTCAAACACATGGGGCTGCTGTATATTATAATTGCAACAATAACTTCTCAAACACAAAGTATTATTGAGTATTATGATATTTTCAGAAAAATAGGTTTCAAAATGATTACAATCAATATTTTTGAAAGGGTTCAAATTCTTCTTGAGTTAACTGTAATTGAATATAAACTCTGCAGCCACTTCATTAGGTACACCTTGCTAGTACCCTAGTACTTGCTAGACCTTGTTGGACTCCATTTTGCCTCCATATTGACAATATTACATCATGCAGTTGCTGCAGATATGTTGGCTGCATATCAATGAAGCGAATCTCCCGTCCAACAACATCCCAAATGTGCTTTAATTGGATTGACAGCTAGTGACTGGAAGCCATTTGAGTACAGCGAAAAACATCGCATTTTCAAGAAACCAGTTTGAGATGAATTGAGCTTTGGGACATAGTGTGTTATGCTGCTAGAATCCGCCATTAGAAGATGGGTACTATGTAGTCAAAAAGAACATGGTCAGCAACAATACTCAGGTAGTTTGTGGCATTTAAATGATGCTCAGATGGGTTCTAAGGGGCCCAAAGGGTGCCAAGAAAATATCCCCCACACCATTACACCACCACCACCATTTACATTTTTAGACACTTAGCAGATGCTCTTATTTACAGAGTACCAACAGCCTGAACCGTTGATACTAGGCAAGGTTGTATTCATGCTTTCATGTTCTTTATGGGAAACTCTGACCCTACCATCTGAATGTCACAGCAGAAATTGAAACTCATCAGACCAGGCAACATTTTTCCAATGTTCTGTTGTCCAATTTTGGTGGTCTTGTGCAAATTGTAGCCTCAGATTCCTGATTTTAGCTGACAGAAGTGGCACCCGGTGTGGTCTTCTGCTGCTGTAGCCATCTGCTTCAAGGTTTGATGTGTTGTGCATTGTAAAGATGGTTATTTTAAGGCTTAACAAGATCTTTGTTGAAATCATGGTTTCAGGAGTCAGGTTGTGGTTACATCATAGAATCTTTAATAAAGTATCATCTTGTCTGGAAACAGCGACATCTCATAACAAGGAACCAAAGACGAGCTTGAAGAAGAAGCCCTGAATAACAATTGGAACTGGTTTATTTTGCCTTAGCATTATTGTTCGCACACCTCCTAGAAGAATCACCTCAGACCCGTGACTGTCTTATCTGAGCACATGTGCCAGTCACCTTAACTTCCGTCTAGCGTCTAATCAAACTGGCCTCGCTAGTTGTTATTCAAATACCTCCGTAACCCTTTTCTGTCTAGTGTCCTATCAGTAAAATGTCCTGTTCTATTAGTCTGAATGGCATCCACATGTATTAGACCTGTAATGAAATTACAGTCTAACCTACAATAGATACAATATATAGTTGTAAGCAGTCTAATATATAACAGAGTAATAAGCCATAAGTCCTAAGCCATAAGCTACTGCTTATTCTGGTGTTATAATATAAGAACAGTACCTTGATGGGGTCTCTCTGTCCTAAGACAGGGCTCACTCTTGGCCTTGCTTCCTTGACTCAGTCACCTATTGTCATAGTGACCAACTACCCCTCTCCTATAGGAAAGTGTTATCTTTACCATAACAAACTCTTTCTGTACTTCCAGTACTTATAGCTTGACAATTAATCTTCTCCCTGTCTGTCTTATGTCTTAGAATCCTCCAACAGGCCTCAAACGATAGCTATACAACTCTCTCATCTAGAAATACCATTCTAAACTTTTCAAACTGTATTTAAACATGATTATATAGAATCTACTTCTCAACAGCATTAAGAGATGCTCTTCTGCATACCTTGGTTAAAACAAGTGTTTATTTGAGTTACTGTTGCCTTACTATCAGCTTGAATCAGCCTGGCCATTCTCCTCTGACCTCATTTTTGCCCAGAGCACTGCTGATCCCTGGAAATGTTTTCTTTTGGACCATTCTCTGTAAACCCTAGAGATGCTTCTGCAGGAAAATTCCAGTAGATCAGCGCTTCCCAAAATACTCAAACTAACCCTTCTGGCACCAACAACCATGCCATGTTCAAAGTCACTTAAATCATCTTCCTTCCCATTTCTCAAGCTTGATTTAAAAGTAAGCAGATTGTATTTTTTATTTTTATTTAACCTTTATTTAACCAGGTGGGCACGTTGAGAACATTTTCTTATTTGAGATGGCGACCTGCCCAAGATAAAAGCGTAGAGGTACAGACAACAAGAATTTACACATGAAATTACAAGACTAGGAGTGCACAATAAATAGTAAAAACAGAGAATAAAACAGTGAATGTACAATAAATAATACAGTGTGCAGGTCAAACAATAAGGCATTTGTACAAGTAGTGCAACAGATGTCGATACAAGGAGGTAGATAATTGGTGAATACAGTCGCTTGGCACTGTACAATACAGACAGTTATATGAAGAAAAAAAATGCAGAGTAGGGGCTGAGGTAGATGGGTACAATTGTTGAGGTACAAAGTGGCTGTGCATAAATAACACTATGGTAAGTATGACCATGTCTACATGCCTAAATGCATTGACTTTCTGCCACGTGATTGGCTAATTAGATATTTGCTTTAACGAGTAGTTGAAAAGGTGTACATCATGAAGTGGCCGGTGATTGTACATGTTAGAGCAATTTGCAACTACAGACACAACTATAATTTGCATTCTACCTAGTCTTTCCACTCACACAATTTTTACTATAATTTACCCTTTTGTCTGCCACCTTTAAAACTATATAAAACACTAAATAAAATATATTTATACAACCCCAATTCTGAAACAGTTGGGACAGTATGTAAAATGCTATTACAATCTTCAATGTGTGTGAAGGAGGGAGACATGTGAAGGTGTAAACTGAACGCAAACAGTGATTTATAAAAAACACACTTAACTAAGAAATACGACTCGATGGGCAGACTGCTTCCCAGCATAACATATAATACCACTAAACACATACACTTACACTCAACAATGTCTGACAGCTGACAACACACCACACAAGGCTTAAATAGACAGTTAACGATGTAGTGGCTACAGCTGTGGCTGATAATTGAGAATGATCTATTGGTCAGACAGAGACATGTCGATAATCATGTGACAAAAGTGCGGGAATCAGAAAACAACCAGGACACAAAATACACAAGGGAGAAACTAGTACACAACCAGCTCCTCCGAGTGGTCGCCTGTGACAAATTAAATTCACCCTGTACTATATTGAAAATACATTATTAACAAAACTATGTGATGTTTTACTTCGTGAATTAAATTTACTGATTTTCCTAAATAGTCGATGAAAAGGACAGTCAGTATAATTCAGTATAAGTCAGTATAAGTCACCAACCGTTAGGGTATTTCATTGAACAAACCACACAATGAAAACAGTCTTTGTTTCAAAATAAAAACTCAAAATGCACTGTTCCAAATTATTATGCACAACAGAGTTTCAAAACCTTTTATAGGTTTAAAAGAACTCAAAATGGTAATTTGTTGAATTTGCAGCATTAGAAGGTCATATTTACTGAAATCAAAAGCTATTTCAATCAAATACATCTTAACAGGGCAAGTTACACTCACCTAAAGAATTATTATAAACACCTAGTCAATTTCTCATTAATGCAATTATCTACTCAACCAATCACATGGCAGTTGCTTCAATGCATTTAGGGGTGTGGTCCTGGTCAAGACAATCTCCTGAACTCCAAACTGAATGTTAGAATGGGAAAGAAAGGAAGCAACTTTGAGCGTGGCTTGGTTGTGGGTGCCAGACGGGCCGGTCTGAGTATTTCACAATCTGCTCAGTTACTGGGATTTTCACGCACAACCATTTCTAGGGTTTACAAAGACTGGTGTGAAAAGGGAAGAACATCCAGTATGCGGCAGTCCTGTGGGCGAAAATGCCTTGTTGATGCTAGATGTCAGAGGAGAATGGGCCGACTGCTTCAAGCTGATAGAAGGGCAAATTAGACTGAAATAACCACTCGTTATAACCGAGGTATGCAGCAAAGCATTCGTGAAGCCACAACACGCACAACCTTGAGGTGGATGGGCTACAACAGCAGAAGACCCCACCGGGTACCACTCATCTCCACTACAAATAGGAAAAAGAGGCTACAATTTGCAAGAGCACACC
>JACXGM010010781.1:14934-25923 GCA_016801145.1 Umbra pygmaea | reverse complement strand
GGTAGTTGCTATGCAGACACATTCATCAATGATCGCTGGTTCAACAATTCACTGAACAAGGTGGTTATACCATGAACACAGCTAGTCACACTATAGAATTTGCGTACACGAAGTCAGACCAGACGTGAGATTTTATCGCAGCCTACGATCACGTTCAAATTGATAAATCCCTTGCTTTGCGTAAGAATCGCCGTACGCCCGTCGTACGCCTGTTTTAGGTCGTACGCACGTTTCATAAATGAGGGCCAATGTCTCTCATTGGCCTGTTTCAAAGCCAACTGGTAGGTCCTTTCAAAATAAAAGATTATTTTTAATAACTGAAGCTTTTTGATCTTAATCTATTAAAAGCCATTCATCATGTGGCCTGGGGTTGTCCAGCTGTCTGGGCTACATTGATACATGTAGCCAACTGCTTTATCATAGGTTCTGACCCTCTAACCTGTCCAATAAATTATATAAATTTCAGAAAAATAAATATTTATTGATAAATAATTTCCAAGTTAGATTTTGAAAATGTGAAATGATAATCTGAATTTTATAGGAATCTACCTTGTTAACCATTCATACAGATGTTCATCATGTGTGTTTGTTTTCTAGCCACTATGTGTTTGCTTTCAGTCAAAACTCCCCATCAATATAGTAAAAGCTGACAAATTGTTCCTCACAAAATTTTCAGCTTGTTGTCACGAGGTAAATATCTCTTTCCAGATTAGGGGTTTTGGTTGAAATGTACAATTTGGTGGCCTTGGTTAGTGCAGCAACCTAGGCCACTGCCTCTGGGACACATGCAGTACACTCTAACGTGGGTTCTGACACACATATACAGTACACTTTAATGTAAGTTTTGACACATATAACATGGGTTCTGGCCTACATAATCAGTACACTCTAACCTGGGTTTTCACACATACGGTAACCTCTAACATGGGTTCCTGCCTACATATACAGTACACTCAAACGTGGGTTCTGGCCTACATTTACAGTACACTCTAAACATGGAATGTGGAGTCTGGCCCAGCACATTATCAACAAAAACACATGAAAAAAAGAAGTGATGAATATATAAAAACATGTTGCCTGTGTTCAGAGAAATCAAAAAAGTGTCTTTGAGGTCATTCCTTGACTTCACAGGTTCCTAAAACACCATAAGAATTTGCCAAGAGGCAGGCAACTCTCCAAACCCAGAATGTTGTTATTATTAATTGTAGACCATAATATGGAATGATCTAATGGACTGTTCCCAAGTTGGTATCTTTCCCAGGAAGTTACATTATCTGCCTTTTATGAAGTTGGTGGTGAAAAGACAGATAAGTGTCTTCTTTCAATTACTTTACTTTGAGTTGTGTAATGTCTGACAGAGGGGGACAAGCTAATTGTGTCAGCATGCATTATAAAGTTATTTGTTTGAAATATTTCCCAGTAAGTGACATTATCTGCCTTTTATGAAGTTAGTAGTGAAAAGACAGATAAGTGTCTTCTTTCAATTACTTTACTTTGAGTTATGTAATGTCTGACAGAGGGGGACAAGCTCATTGTGTCAGCATGCATTATAAAGTTATTTGTTTGAAATATTTAATGTAATTATATAAAATAATTTAAGCCTCTCATGAATGCACACCATGTGGTTGCATGACCTTTACCACATGGCCAGTAATGGCTGCCAATTCAATTTTCTCTTAACCCTGTTACTGTCAACCCTGTTACTAATCAAGGGGTATATGCTTTTCTTACCTATAGTATTTACATAATATACATTTTTGCAGGTTGCTTCCCTAAATATCATGGCTTGTGATGATTCTACTGATGGTTGGGCTACAATGTTTGACCTATACTGATGTACACTCATCGGCCACTTCATTAGGTACACCTGTTTAACTGCTTGCAAATATCAAATCAGCCAATCATGTGGAAGCAAGTGAATGTATTTAGGCATGTAGACATGGTCAAGATGATCTGCTGAAGTTTAAACCAAGCATCAGAATGGGTAAGAATGGAGATATAAATTATTTTGAACTTGGCATGGTTGTTGGTGCCAGATTAGCTGGTTTGAGTATTGGAGAAAAAAAAAAAAAAATCAACTCATTTTATTGGTTAAGTAATGGAAACCAGTAATCAACTCAAGTAAATATGGATATTATTATTTGTTTCCCTACAATTTCTTGCAACAGCAGATGCTGTAAGTGTCACTTTTAAATTAGCATATTAATACATGGAAAAAACTAAACCCCTCAAATTTCTCAAACACACTTAATGTATTACAAACACACTTAGTGTATTAAGGGGGATTTTATCTTGAATAGTATATCAGATTTGTTTTAGATATGGATTTAAAACCTTTTAAACTAGATATGTCGATAATAGTGTTGACAAAACAGACATACGTGTGTGGATTATGTAACGTCTAGCCCAGTGAGGGCTGGCGTTCCATATGAACTGAGAGATTGGACTCTTAATATATATTAGGTATTTCTGTTTATAGTGTGCTTTGGTGTTTGATATTTTACCAGTGCTTTTGTACTGTGGGTTTTAGTTGTTATATTATGTGTGTAATGCCTTCCTCTCTTTCACCTGGTACTGGTAGGGACTGATTGCGCCTGTTTATTAGATTACATCCAGCTGGCGATGTCGGTTCTTATATCAGGCCAGGTGAGTGAGAGGAAGGCCCGGTTGAACGATTGAGCACAAGGTAGGACGCGAGAGCGAAAGACGGAATCAAGTTCAGACAGAAGAAGGTGGAGGTCGGAGGTGATGTCTCGTGCAAGGGGCATGGCGTCCTCATGGGGTTCCACGGCGGCGGAACTGGCTGCGGCGGAGTTGGCAGCCGAAGAGTTGGCGGAGATAATAGAGCTGGATAGGCTGGCTCTGGAAAGGCAGATCAGGGAGGATGCCATGCTGGTGGCAGGTCGCGACGGCTGTGCCGGGGGTGTGGTCGGCATGGAAGGGAGCTCACATGGGAGTGTGAGTGTAGCTGGAGGGGCGGTAGGGTTTGAGGAAGCACGGTATGTAAAGAGGAAAAAGAAGTGGGCACGGAAGAAAGAGGGCGGTGAGAGTAGTTCGGGAGAGGGTGAAGGGCCGGCACTTGGTGGTGGGGAGCGGGTGTATAAGATGATTGTGGAGTTTTTGGCCCCGACGGGAAAGCTGTTACACCCGGTGTCACTCACGAAGGCAATTATGGAACAGGTGGGGAAGGTGGTGGATGCTAGGTGTTTTGAGTGGGGGTAGGGTGCTTGTTGTGGTGGGTAACGTGGCTCAGAGGGATAGGTTGCTGAAGCTGGAAGTGCTGAATGGGGGTAAGGTGGAGTGTATGGTGCCTGGGAGTGCGGTGAAGGTGAGAGGGGTGTCACACAGAGGGGTGTTCCGGAAGATATTTCTATGAAGGAGTTAAGGGAGGTGGTGTCGGGAGGGATTGTGGTGGGAGCGAGACGGTTGGGCAGTAGGGCACTGGGGCTAGATAAGGTCAGTCCCACGGTGTTGTTGGAGTTTGGTGGGCCGTTGCCGAGTAGGGTGTACTTAGGGTGTCTTAGCTTTAGGTAGGTGCGGCGGTGCGCATGAGTATGGTAAGTGTGGTGTAGGGGTTGTGCTGAGGTGTTGTAATTGTGGTGGGGAGCACAGTACTGCGTTTGGGGGGTGTGTGGTTCAGCAGAAGGCGGTGGAGGCACAGCGGGTCAAACTGGTAGATGGGGTCACGTATGCGGAAGCGGTGCGGAGAGTGGTGGGACTTGGGGTTGGTGTGCAGGTGGCGCAGGAGAGGGCTGTAGGCCCAGTGTTGGAGGACGGTGTGTGTGATCGGAGGGAGGTGTTGTCGGAGAAGTGTAAGCATGAGTGTGTGGTGGGTAAGGATTCATTGGTGGTGGGAAGAGTTGAGTTTTTGGCGTTTTTGTGTAGTGTGGTAAATGTGTGTAGCCAGGTTAAGGGACGGAATGCGAGGATTGATGTTGTGGTAGGTGCTGCTAGGGATTTTATGGGTGTCATAGATGTCACAGGGGAAATGGTGCCCGAGTTGATGAAGGGGAAGGGGACGGGGGAGGGTAGGTAGTGGGGGGGTGGGTTAGGGGTGGGGGGGTTATTTTCTAGGGTCATGGAGTGGTGGGGTGGTTTTGACTTGGGTGGGCCGTGTCCGGCCGCACTCTCCGGTACAGTAGGTGGCGGTATATGCACCATTAAGTCGGCTGCGATCTGCCAGATACCATTGAAGAAGAAGAAGAAGAAAAAGGAAGGCCCGGTTCATTGCTAAAATGTCAGAAGTGTATCAGGAGGAGTGTGTTGGTCGCTTTCGTCCTCTTGTCAGGCGATCCAGGAAAACCATTAAAGTCTTGTGAGAAGTGAGTGCGGTTAGTGTATACATGTGTATTGGATCTTGTGCTGTTACGTGTACCTTGCAACCCAGTTAAGTGTTGTGAGAAGTGAGTCCGGTTGTTTATAAGTACGTGCACCAACGCTAATCAGTGTACCCTGCAAACTATAACGTGTGCTCTGGATTGAAGACATGTCCGAATTAAACCATCACCTTCATTGTTATTAAACTTTCAACCTGTCTGTCGGTCTCCTCTCTCTACTACACCACCGACACTCAACTGCGACAGATTATATGTAAAATAATAATAATAATAATAATAATAATAATAATAATAATACAGCCTGTTATGGCACTGCAGAATATTCTGAGAGGTAAAGACCTAATTCATCCAAAAAGGGTCTTAAAGACTTTTTAAACAGTACTTTGAAAGTCAAACATTTAGAATTGGAAAAGGAACGTTTTCATGTAATGACCAACATACTGTAGATTGTAGCAATTTTTTGAAAGCCTGTTGATCTCATTGATTGCTTGTGATTCTGACAAAGAAACAAACTACTTTTGATACATTTATACACAGTACAGTCAGATGTAGATGCTAGGAAGACTAGGTATGTAGGACAGAGAGGAAGACTATGTATGTAGGACAGAGAGGAAGGGCACAGAGAATCGGCTGAGCTGAGGTTCAAACCCCCATCACCAGGGGCCAGGTAAAGGTACTTTATTTGTCACATGTAGCGAAACTCATTCTCTGCATTTAACCCATCCCTCAAGGGAGCAGTGGGCAGCCATTTGCAGCGCTCGGGGACCCACTCCAGATCCAAGCCAGTGCTTTCGTCAGAGGCACTAACTGGAGAACCTAACCAACATGTTTTTGATGGTGGGGGAAACCAGAGCACACGGAGGAAACCCACGCAGACACAGGGAGAACATGCAAACTCCACACAGAAAGGCCCGAGTTGCCCGGGGTTCAAACCCAGAACCTTCTTGCTGTGAGGCCACAGTGCTATCCACTGAGTCCGGAGTCGGAAGCTTAGACTAGTTATGGGCATTCGAGGCTTCATTACTGTTCTTAAAGCATCAGGATCAATCTGTCAACACATACTCAGAATTTACTGAAAATAAAATAAAATAAAAGCTGTCACTGATATTTGACACATTGCAATGCATTTAAAAAATGTAATAAAGGGGATTCAAAACTTAATCTGCTTTTTTCTAGCAGCAATATATTGTGCTGGCAGCAGTTAGATTTTTTATTTCCAAATAAAAGTCATTTTTTTAATGCATTGCAGGGTCAAATATCAGTGACAGCTTTTATTTATGAGATCACAAGAAGGCCTAACTAGCACCCACCATTTCAATTCCTCCCAAAGTTATTCAATGGGGTTGAGTTTGCGCTCTGTGCCAGCCACTCAAGTTCCTACACACCAGACTCATCAAACCATGTCTTTATGTACTTTGCTGTGTGCACAGTCACACAAAAAGAACATAAAAAGGACCTTCCCCAAATGCTAAATCTTGTCCCTCTAAAAGGTCCCCTCCTGTTATGATTTAAATGTGTATATTATAAATCTATATGGGTCCTTAAACCTCAAGCAAAATAATGCTTTCAGATTAGCCCAGTGGTCCCACAGAGGGCATTGCAATTGCCATGAACCATCCATGTTTTGGTGGTGTCAAGTACTGCTGAAGAAAGGGAAGCAGAAGCAAATCGCTGAGTAGTTGGTGAGGCTTAATCCAAACATAGAATGTAGAAGTACTGACAAAAAAAGTTCCATTTAGTGGCGGAGACAGTAGTGATTGTATAGGCTACATGTGTTGAATGTAATCAATACAATATTAGAATCTGGGGTGAAGGGGTAAAGTCTGGTTTTGGCCACAGTGTGGCACTCACACTCCATGGAGTGGTACAGGTGGTATGTAGTTGAATATGGTTGTCTTGCCTCATGGCGAATCCTTGTGGCGGTTTGAGAGTTCTCAGCCAATCATGAGTTGAGATATTTGTTCTCATCCAGCCAATCATTAGTGGATCTGATTATCAGCCTCCCACTTTAAAGCCGACCATACATCCTCACCAAGGTCCTCACCTGCACACTACTCTAATAGTACAAACCCGATTCAAAAAAGTTGGGACACTGTACAAATTGTGAGTAAAAAAGGAATGGAATAATGTACAAATCCCAAACTTATATTTAATTCACAATAGAATATAGATAACATATCAAATGTTGAAAGTCAGACATTTTGAAATGTAGGGTTGGGTATCATGAACCGGTTTCAACTTAGGATCGTTTAAAAAAATGTTGATTCCATCGGAATCTTTTGGAAAATTTGGTTTCGATTCCGACGATCGATTCCAAAACGCGCAAGTTTTGCTGTCCGTAGTGGCCAGCCAGCCAGCCACCGTACTGCCAGGGCAGCCAGGCTGTTGTTGTGTTATCCGCCACCAAGCACACAAAAGCGCCACTCAAAAATGTGACTTAATTTGACCTAAAAAACAATCCCAATTTCTTGCATTGGAGGATGCACTACAAATATGATTAAACATTTGCCGAATCGATAAATTTGGGGTGAATAACAACGTTACTTAGATTTTTTCTCTCGTAGATAGATTTAACGTTACGCAAATTGCTAACACAAGTAACCTACTGCTGCTAGCGTTCAACTGCAGCGTGAAACTCCGTTCACGTTAGCAGTCAATGGAAAAATAACAGTGGAGAATGTGGAAGAGTGCCACAAACGTTACAGCTTATGTGGTGAAAGAACTGCACCACTTTGTGTGTCCAGGCCTACTCTGCACCTATTGAACGGGTGTTCTCAACTGCCGGAGACACAATGTGTGCTGAATGTTCGCGCATACTGCCGACAAGGCAATGTGACCCGTTTCAATCCCAGTTATTAAAAATCGGAATCGAGAATTGATAAGAACCGGAATCGAAAGAAAGAATTGGAATTGGAAACAGAATTGTTAAAATCAAAATGATGCCCAACCATATTGAAATGTCATGCCAAATATTGGCTCATTTTGGATTTCATGAGAGCTACACATTCCAAAAAAGTTGGGACAGGTAGCAATAAGAGGCGGAAAAGTTAAAAGTAAACGTAAGGAACAGCTGGAGGACCAATTTGCAACTCATTAGGTCAATTGGCAACATGATTGGGTATAAAAAGAGCCTCTCAGAATGACAGTGTCTCTCAGAAGTCAAGATGGGCAGAGGATCACCAATTCCCCCAATGCCGTGGTGAAAAATAGTGGAGTAATATCAGAAAGGAGTTTCTCAGAGAAAGATTGCAAAGAGTTTGAAGTTATCATCATCTACAGTGCATAATATCATCCAAAGATTATGAGAATCTGGAACAATCTCTGTGCGTAAGGGTCAAGGCCGGAAAACCACACTGGATGCCTGTGATCTTCGGGACCTTAGACGGCACTACATCACATACAGGAATGCTACTGTAATGGAAATCACAATATGGGCTCAGGAATGCTTCCAGAAAACATTGTCTGTGAACACAATCCACCGTGCCATTTGCCGTTGCCGGCTAAAACTCTACAGCTTAAAAAAGAAGCCATATCTAAAGAGGATCCAGAAGCATAGGCGTTTTCTCTGGTCAAAGGCTAATTTAAAATGGACTGTGGCAAAGGGAGAAAAATGTTCTGTGGTCAGACGAATCAAAATTTGAAGTGTGTTTTGGGAAACTGGGACGCCATGTCATCCGGACTAAAGAGGACAAGGACAACACAAGTTGTTATCAGTGCTCAGTTCAGAAGCCTGCATCTCCCATGGTATGGGGCTTTATGAGTGCATGTGGCATGGGCAGCTTACACATCTGAAAAGGCACCATCAATGCTGAAAGATATATTCAAGATCTAGAACAGCATATGCTCCCATCCAGACGTCCTCTCTTTCAGAGAAGACCTTGCATTTTCCAACATGACAATGCCAGACCACATACTGCATCAATTACAACATCATGGCTGAGTAGAATCAGGATTCATGTACTGAAATGGCCAGCCTGCAGTCCAGATCTTCACCCATAGAAAACATTTGGCGCATCATAAAGAGGAAGAAGCGACACAGAAGACCTACAACAGTTGAGCAACTAGAAGCCTGTATTGGACAAGAATGGGACAACATTCCTATTCCTAAACTTGAGCAACTTGTCTCCTCAGTCTCCAGACGTTTGCAGACTGTTATTAAAAGAAGAGGGGATGCCACACAGTGGTAAACATGGCCTCGTTCCAACTTTTTTGAGATGTGTTGATGCCACGATATTTGAAAGTCAACTTATTTTCCCCTTGAAATGAAACATTTTCTCAGTTTCAACATTTGATATGTCATCTTGTTGTATTCTGAATAAAATATTAAAATTTGAAACTTCCACATCATTGCATTCCTTTTTTATTCAAAATTTGTACATTGTCCCAACTTGTTTGGAATCGAGTTTCTAGACATCTAGTTATGTTATAAATAGAACAGGGCCATACATCCTGACCTGCACACTACTTGACTAGGAGATGTCTAGTTATGTTATGAATACAACAGGGCCATATGTTGTCACCTGTACACTACTCCACTAGGAGATGTCTAGTTATGTTTTGGATAGAGTTGATAGATAGATGTTGACAGTAAAATTGAGCATTGGTTATCAATAAAAAAAGGTTATTTGAATAGTCCTGTTAAAACACAGGATTGTGTAACACAGAATTTTGTTCAACTGTTTTGGCATACATTACTTTGACAAATATAATCCCTGTATTTAAATGTCAGCAAAAGACATGTCAATGTTCAGACAACGTAAACAAAGTTAAGGATGGTATAAGATACCTGATGTCAAATCCTTTCATCATTAATTTCCTCATCTTACTCAAAGAACACTTGGTGAAATGATGGATGGTTCCTCCCAATCAGAAACTTTTTGGGATTTAAAGACTGTCTTTGAGCTTACTGTACATAAAGAAAGCATCATAGAACCAAGTTCTAGAAAATATTTTGATTAATAAACATGTTCAGACTGTTTCTAATTTAATTATGAGTATTACATTATTTATAACACTTTTTTATACTTAAATTACATTTTGGAAGCAAGACTAGAATTTTGATGTAATCTCAGTAGAACTTGATACATATTTCACATTACTTCTGAGTTAATTATTTTTCAATTAGTAATAAAGTAGTGAAGAAGTCCTAGTAACTAAATTCATAACATATTATGATTAATGAAAATAAACAATTACCTAATTAGACTAGCAAGAACATGATATTGGGACAAATACAAAGCAGTTCACATGGTGTGGCATTCAAACTCAAAAATACTGTTAAATCAGCCATCATGTTCAGCATGTAGTTTCTGTTCAAGATATCAATGCTTTGATTGTCAGATTACAGTTTTTTCCAATTGCTAACACACAAAATGCATAATTTGGCTCATTGTGTCAAAACTCAACACACAAGAATGCTTTACACAACACTTGAAGATTAACATTGAACTTCAATGTCAAAACTGCCATTCTGCAATCAAAACTGCCATTCTGCAATCAAAACTTAACACTCTGACTTCAAAAGGCCCTCTTCAGATCGATAGTTAACACACATGCACATGAACAATAAACAGTCAAACAGACACAACATACTGATCAACTTTACTCAACACACTTCTGTAATTTGTAGTCTTTAAACCGTTTTTATTCCCGAAACCAAGCCTCAGTGATACATTGTACAGGTAGTAAAACAACTCTCATTACAAGTAAGGGATCACTCCGTCGATTGGGGTCAGGCCACGACACCTCATCCACATCACAGGCGATGTTCTCCCTTGCCAGGCAATGGGAAAATATCGCCGGGTGTGGCGTATCCACCCGTGGATCAAGCCCACCTCGATGTCTCCGCATGCCTCCTCCATTGCTCGCAGGAGCGGCACGCGTGCATGTGTAGGCGGTCATAGACCTTCCACTGCCATGCCGAAAATAATTCCCCTATCAGGTTGAGGACCGGGAAATAAGGGGGCAGGTACAGCACCATGAAATGGTCATGGTTGGCGAATTAGTCCCGGACCAGAGCAGCCCAGTGGAAACTGACATTATCCCAGATGACAACGAACATGGGCTTCCCTGGTTGGTCATGTGACAGTGCAGTGTTGTAGGGACTCAGGGTGGCATGGTGATGGAGGACCCCCTGACCACTAATGGCAGCACACATGGTGATGTTGCCCCCGCACTGCCCGGCGACATTCTCGATGGCCCTTTGGCCGATGATGTTTCAGTCCCGATGTCTGGTTTTTACCAGAGTCTCTTCCTCTATCTCCTCTCCCTCTTTTCACTCCCCGTCTCTTCCTCCTTCTCCTCTCCCTCTTCCCTTCTCTTCCTCATCTTCTCCTTCCCCTTTGTCCTTCAGCCTCCATATTCAAGATTGTCTCACGACAGGTGCTCATACCTGAATTATATATAGTCACTGATTGGTGTTCAGTTACAGGTTAAGTGTTTTACGATGTGTGTGGGAGTGTTGCTAATGTCATGTGTGTTTTAACTATTGAATGGACGTGCTGACTGCAGAGTGTTTCATCATTGGCCAAAGTGTGTAACACATGCACGATGTGTGTAGTGTTTTGCACCGTGTGTTACAGAATTGTTTACGGTGCCATGCCGACATTGTGTTTATTCATTTGGTGCCTGAGTGTACCAAATGCATGCAAAC
>JACXGM010010781.1:0-14834 GCA_016801145.1 Umbra pygmaea | reverse complement strand
TACTTTTTGTGTTTTAGCAATCGGAAAAAACTGTAATAATTTTATCAAGTTTTTTATTATAATCATAAATTATGAATACACTTAAAAATTAATTTAAGAAAACATAAATTGCTGATTGGCAATTGGATTGGCATTTTATCCATAAATTTATTGCTTGATTATAAAGTGAACCAATGGGTTTTGTTGACGGAGCTGCTTGCGCCCAAACGGTCAGGCAGTATGAAATATGTGAAAAGACCATAGCATACATATACAGCAGGGCTGCCTGGTTAGGTATGTAGTTTCTTATTAGTTTAAAACAGTTAAGATTGCTTTGTATTGTTGTAGAGATTTTCTGTATATGTTTAGCAAATTTAAGTTGAGGATCTATGACTGATCCAAGAAATTTAAATTCTGTAACGGAGTTAATGTTTTCATTTCGTAAGATAATTTTGAATCTTTCACTTAGATCAAATTTCTTAATAGAGAAACACTTGGAGACTGTCTTTGTAAAATTTAGCACCAACTGATTTTGATTGAGGGTGGACATCAGCCATACATGGAGACAGTACATCAGCAGCCAGCTCTGGTGACTTGGCAGGTGCATAAAGAACTGTATCATCTGCATAGAGCTGGAAGCTGACACCTGGACAGTTTAATGGTAAGTCATTTATGAAAAGACTGAACAGCAAAGGACCAAGTATAGAGCCCTGTGGTATGCCCATTTTGATGTTCAAGAGCGAGGATTTTTCCTGTGCAACTTTAACACACTGTACTCTACCCGGAAGATAGGACGCATACCAATGTACTGCCTCGGTAGAAAAATTAAAAGATTACATTTTAGTTAAAAGCAGACTATGGTTGATTGTATCAAAAGCTGTTTTGAGGTCAAGGAATACAGCTCCCACCACATCACCCCTATCCAGGGATTTTTTCAAATTTTCAATAAAACTGCAGTTTGCAATTTCGGTTGAATAACCGATCTAAAGCAACTGCTTTGGGTGGAGGAGCTGCACGGCTTATAATTGGTCAATTAGTTGCGCTGCTACAACTTTCTCAATTACTTTAGATAAAATAGGTAAAATAGATATGGGACAGTAGTTAAACATAGAGTCCTGATGTCCTGAATTAAATACTGGCACAATGATTGCTTTTTTCCAACCTAGGAAATGTATAACCTAACAATAACCTCAATAACCAAGCATGTTAAACAAATCTGAAGGGGTCGAAGGACATCTTCCTTTATGCAAAACAACAGCCGTCTATCTGTGCATGTGCCTGCTGCAATATTCCTGATGTTTTATTTAAACACAATCCGACTTTCAATGAAAGATAAGTTCATTTCGAGCTTTAGTTTTCCAAAAATTTCATAAGACAAATGTTTGACAAATGTTTTCCAGGAACAGTCCTGTATTTCAATATATTTTCATTTCACTTGGTACTGTATTTTTATTATTCCGACCTACTGCCCATTCAAATGTGACAGGTTATGATTTGCCTTGCCTGTCAGTCTTAAAAGTGCCTTATTTTATACAGTGTAACTACGATCCAAACACGTTTTAACTCTCACAACGCACGTGCACGCAAACTGTAGCAAACATGTTATGAATCGTGATATATTATAGATAACGTTAGCTGAATTACCAATTTCTAAAAATAAAGCATGTAGCTTCAATAAAGACCTTGAAAAGGAATTTAAGTTTTTTTAAATAAAGATTAGTTGTTTTCATATGTTAGCAAAGATCTGTGTCACACGTGTTGGGTGCACTTTTCAATTGCCCATGGAGCAGAAGCGGCCTTACCTAGCTATGTTTCACCCGTTTCAACTGAATCAGGCCCCGCCATCCAAAGGGGGCCCCTACAGACCGGCACAATCCCATTAATCTCCTATAAAAGCCACAAGGTATGAAATCAACCTTGTTATTTGCAATCTTCTGGAGAAATACTACACTACCCATAATTCTAAGCAAAACACTGATGTCTCTGATTGGTCAAACTTGGGGTTACCATGGTGACATTTACCGCCCCCGCGAACGGCTTAAGCAATCTTATTTTTTGAACGAACCTTTATGGGAGCTACCTGTGAAGTTGTACAAAAAGTGAACTGTAGTTGGCATTTTGTAGTTGATCACGTGCCCAGCGGTTTATAAAATGTTCCTGAATACCTGTCAAGGCACAGGCACACATATATTTGTTTTACTGATAGTAGTAGCCTGACTGGACATACGGTAACAGTAATGTTACAGTAGCCTACGCTACGTGTCGACCAGGGTTAGGATTTTTTTAAGTAAGATTTTTGGTCAAACTCTGAATTTAAAAAATTTAAAAATTGTTGCTTTGTGTCTGAAATCTACCAGGCAGTTTCATGGTCTATTTTACAAACATTTGGATGGTGGCTGGTGCTAACGTTATGTTGGCCATCATGTCAGGTTTTAGACTATTGCTATAACATTAACCGACAATAAGAATAACAAAGTTAACATGGTCATTAATATGCTACGTAACTGGGGGGCACTGCCTGACATCGTCATCCCAAATTTGGTTTGCCATAGGGTTCACTGTGACTGTCACCTGCTGTCACCTTGCTGTCACTGTCAGCTGTTATGTTATCAAGTTGTCAATGAACTGCGGTGCCTAAACCGCAGTAATGGCACCGCCAACAGAAGGCATCATAGACAAATCGTGCGCCGGATTGGTCTATACGCACAACCGGCGCTACGTCATAGAATGCCTCTGAACAGATTCACGCCCACTTATGGGGGAAAACAAACCGCCATACAATCAATGACAGTATGCATAGTATCGGATCAAGAAAGTGGACTAACTCCAACATGCCAAAGAGTTGTTGTTTGGTTGGGTGCACCAATAATGTTAGAAAAAAACAAATTTGAAATTCATTATTTTGCCATGTAAAAAGAAATATCCAAAAAGAAGGCAATTATGGCTGCAGCTAGCTGTACTGTACAGTCTAGAAGACTGTATCGCCACACACTTATGTTTGTGGACAACATTTCATAACAGGTAGGCCTAAGAAATTAATATTCAGTGACATGTAAACGGGTGATAACAGGGGATGGGTGGAAATAGGTACGTAAGTATTTTACTTTTATTGGCATAATCATAACGTCAGTGTCTTGTGATTACAAGCATGCAACCTTAAATATAGGCTACAGTTTATTTGTATTGCCGTCTATAAAAGTGTACTTAGTACTCTAAATATAAAGACATAATAAAAGCTGTTTACTTTCAAAAACGAAGTAAGATCATTCACTGGCTTAACACCTGGTGACTTGATGAGGTACGAGTAAAGTACGAGTAAATGTCCGGGCAGGTAAAACACCTCTGGCCACTTGGTCGGGTTGTTACACCAATTTGACACAGGCAGAATGAAGCGACATGTTTTTAAATTGACCAAATTAAGTTTGTGTATGTATCTTTCATGCTTGATGGCAGGCAGGGTGGACATATAATTACTTGACATATTAGTGATTTCACTAGTGATTTCACTAAGTTATTCACGCCTGCTGGCTAAGTACGGACGTTCTTTAGTGATGCTATTTTGTATTGAAGTCTAGTCAGATGCTGTTTATCAAAACCAAAAATGTAAAGAATGGACTTGTGTACTTGGGGAGAATGCTCTTGCTAGTTGTTCTTGGAAGAATGAACTCACAAGTTGACAAGTGCACAGAACGCTGCTGACAGTTTGAGACGATGTGTTCTAGCTGGTATTGCGCAATAATACCCCCGGCACAGATGCTCGCTAGCTAAATTACACCCGCAGGCACTTGTGCACATTTTCGATTCGCCATAGATTTTCGTTAAAATGCCAATATTTAAAATCTACACAGTTGATTTCTCTGTGTAATAATTTAGTGATGAAATAGCGACCTTCTGTATTTACCTGTCTAGTTAATCTTCCCCCATTAAGGGGCAGTGACGTATTTAACAGTGAAGTTCCTGGATGTGCCGGTAGTATGTATTATACTATCAGTAGTTTATGTATATACCTTCGCCTTTTATGATACATATATTTTTGAAAAGGGCCCCCAGATGCTTAAGGCCACTGTTGCCATGGAGGATGGACATTACCTAGGATTTCCACAATAAAAATCACAAGGATGCAAAAAAGTCATGGATATTTGATAATACACAACACAAATTACAATTTATACAGTGGTGTTTTTGTTTTCCATATGCTTTGGTAATGTGAAAAACTGTCCCATGCCGATAAAGCCCTTTAAATACTGAGGAACCCACAAAGGTTAGAAATAAACCAGTTATTATTCATAAAATGTACACTTGACAATAAGGTCACACATGCCTTTAATTAATGGATTACTACTAATCATTAGTGCAAATGAAAAGCTCATAAATATTAGTTATAGAAAAAAATATTACTTATAGTTTACAGTATATGTCCAAAATCATTAAAAAAAATTCAATTTATTCACATCTTTCACATTTTTATTTAATGTATAATTTTTACTTAAACACAAACAATCCTGTAAGGACATTGCTAGTTGTTGTATTTTAACTAATTATCAACATTATTACTTTCATATACTGTACAAATGCCATGTTGCTTAGTATTAACAAAGGCCGAAATGTAGAGATATATTACAAATAATTACTATATTAACTAATGTCAATTAATGTAACCTTATTGTAAAGTTTTACACATTAGCCATAAAACTATTTGGTCTATAGAATTTAAGTTATTTTCATGTGCACCACAAAAAGCATTGTAGATTGTCAAAAGTTTAAAAACACTTACCCAAATAGAAAAGCACACAGAGAAAACCAAATTGAAGCATGACACCAGCTGTAGGTACGAATGTGGCAGTGACAAAACAGCCTGTGTAAAATGAAGCAGGACTGTCAGTGTTTTTGATGAGACACTAATGTATGGGTGTGTGTGCGAATGTACTTGCCATCTTTCTGCGTGTGTCTGTGTGTGAGTAATCATTATACATACTCATTATATATGTTTTAAGCAGACATACCGCACAAGTACAATAAACCATGGAATATAAGTTGAAGTGAGGACTTTTTTGCTTATTGTTACCTACAATAAATAATAAAAGTGTAACCATGTGGTTTTTGAATGCATGTTTAAGCTAGTTTCGTAAGTAGGCAGCAATTGGTCACTGCACAGCAGGGAATAGGAACTGTTTAGTGTGTGCTACAAGTAGATACATGTGATGAACCAAGTTTTGGATGTGAAATTTCTTACCTACTGAGAAGACAAAAGTTGAAGGACTAAGTGAGTTCCAGATACTTAATTTCCATGTGTGAGTGGTTGAGCATGTGGGAGTAATGTGGGTAAGATTCTGTTTAGCCATAAAATGGATAAAGTTAAACATTGTATTTCATAGTGGAAAGAAAGTTTTGTGGCCACTACCGTTTTTATTGTACTGTTTCTGAAACAGAAAATGTATTTTCTTTTGCACTGCTCTAGAGCAACTGAGTGCATTATCTGTAGCATTTGCAAGTACCAGCTATCCCAGCAGTTTGGGTTAAGCTAGAAATACTTTGTCATTGGAAATGATTTTATTTATTATTTTAATAAAAATAAAAATTTGAATTATCCAAAATACACAAAAGAATCCTAAATAATAATTTGTTGCACTGTGTGTATTTTCCCAAGTAACAGAAGGTAAAGTAAAATTACAGAGTAAATAAAAGTATTTAAAATAGTACATAAAATCATTACCATAGAATGATTTATGTCATATACAATGCTGTGCCTACCAAATGTTTTGAGAAAATCTGAGCATACATTTTTTGCTGCCTCCAGATCGTATTAGGCCTGCAGCCTACTTTTAGCGATAACACTTACGGTAAAATCCTCAATAATTCTCACCAAGTCAATCGACTATTAGACAAACTACCTACAGTGCATCCGGAAAGTATTCACAGCGCTTCTTTTTTCCACATTTTGTTATGTTACACCCTTTTTTGGAAATGGATTAAATTCATGATTTCACTCAAAATTTTACAAACAATAATCCATAATGACAATGTGAAAGAAGTGTTTTTGAAATCTTAGAAAATTTATAAAAAATACAAACATGTAAATACGTTTTCTTTCAGCGCTTCATATTTCATCACTTGCAGTAGCCATTAAAGAAAAAAAGACCCTCTCAACTCTTGTTAATTAGCTCCGTATTTAATGGAATAATGCAATACATATTATTCTCAAAACCACTATAGATTGTTTTCTACAGTACAACTGATTAGTTTCTGGGTCTCCCAAATGGATTAAATAAGGGGGCGGATTAACCATATGGGCAACTGGGCAAGTGCCCAGGGGCACTACAACTCTGAGGGGCACCAAGCAAACAATGTTTCTTAAAGCACCGGACTCATGTTAAATACTTGACGTCCCACAAACTGTCTCAGTGACAGGGATTGACTGCCCGTGTCTGCGCTGTAATTACAATCCACTGTCAGAAATGTCATGCTTTACCCTATACACTATAGTAGCCTCGATTTGATTTCAGCGCAAAAGAAGACGATTGATATGGATGGTAAATATCAGCTGGCTAGCTAGTAATGAGAACTCTTATTTAGATCAGGTTAAACCAGTAGCTAATGTGGTTCTGAAACCAGCCTACAGGTCTTTCTACTAGTCAATCTGGCGGTAACTAGATTATTTTAGCTTTATTGATTTGTTTTTTCTCATATAATTGTCATCCATTTGCAATGGCTAGCTCTAATGTTATCATCATTAAGAGGAAGAAAGTACATTTATTTGCCACAAGATACATTTCCGGAGTCATTATGAATCATTAAACTGAAATGTAGTACATATTCTGCACTACATGAATGGCCACTGTATGTGTCTGACTGAATTATTTGACTAATGCTGAGTGTGTCTGAGCCAGAATCAGGAGTGTCAGATGGATGTGAGTTACAGTGGATGGGACCTGAGGTGAGTAATAAAACAGGTAGTATATATTAAGACAATATATATGTTTAGACAATTATAAGCTATGACCTGTTGTTATGTCATTTAGATATCTTGCATTCAGTCCATTAATTTTATAATTTTCCAAAATACAGGTCAGTGCACATTCTATGTGCTCTTACATTAAACCAACAAGCATGAATACATCTGAACTGCTGTTGGTAGTTATTGTCCACATTGTCTGACACTGACAGTCTTATTCGACCTTTTTCAATTCAGCAGATTGTGTCTGAGCCACAGACAGGTGACGGTAAGAGGGATGTCAGGGACAGTAGGGTGGATGTGAAGGTGCGTGGTAAAAGAGATACGTTAGAATAGTGGTAAGTGATAAAACAGATATGTTAGTTGGGAGTGGCAATTACATTAACATCATATAGCAGATCCTCACATCTTGAGTTTCAGTTTAAGTTTCAGTAGTAAGTGCATACATTTTCATAGTAGCCCTGTGGGATTCAAACCCACAAACCTTGCAAGGCAAGTGTCGTGCTCTGACACAGGGTTTAATATCCTTTGCAATATTGGGTTTTACAGGATAAGAGAAATGCATTATGTTGGTCATTCGTAAGTGTGTTCTGGGAAATTGTAAGGCTGGTAGAGATCTCGGTAAAAGCCAACTTACTCAAGCACTAAGAAAGCTGTTAATAATTGTGGTAATGTTCAGCTAGGGTTTTGTGTGAAATCTAAACATGCAATTGTTAGTAAATGGGACATTTTCATACGCTTGATGGAGTATACAATTATTTCTAACAAGGTTACAATTGGTTAAGGCTCATATTTTTTGTTAATACGAGATGTGAGAGTTAACCTGTTCAAAAAGGGTTTTATATATATATGTTTTTTAACATATAATCCACATGTGTGTCTGTTTTGTCAACCTTGTTACCGACATATTAATTACATTAAAGTGTTTGTAAATTGAGAATGTAGAGAGTTTTATTTTTCCATGGATGCCCCCCACCTATGGAACTCCATTCATCTTGATGTTCGCAATAGCGATTGCTTGTTGACTTTTAAAATGTGTCTTAAGACATCTTTTTGTACAGGCTTTTTAGAACATGTTTTATTGAGTTTTTACTGAATTTTATCTGTATATGCAGCTTGTTTGTTGTGTAGAGATCTGTAGAGATCTGTTGTGTAGAGATCTCCACGCTAGCAAGTGGAGATTTGTCGACCCACTAAGGATATGCCTCCTGAGACCATCAATGACCCACTGCCAAACCGGTCATGCTGGATGTTGTTACAGGCAGCATAGCATTCACCACAGTGTATCCAGACTTTCACATCTGTCACAAGCTTGGTGTGAACGTGCCCTCATATGTGAAGAGAATGGGGTGCCAATGGTGAACCTGCCAATTCTCGGGTTATCTGGCGAATGCCAATCGAGTTCCATGGTGATGTGCTGTGAGCACATGTTCCCCTTAGAAGAAGGCGGGCCCTCATGCCACCCTCATGGAGTCTGTTTATGACAGATTGGTCAGAAATATGAACACCAGTAGCCCACTGGAGGTCATTTTGTAGGGCTCTGGCTTTGCTCCTCCTCACACATTGGAGCAGATACCGGTGGAGAGACACAGCAAATCTTCTGGCAATGGCACGTATGGATCTGCCATCCTGGAGGAGCTGGACTTCCTGTGCAACCTGAATGGGCTGCAGGTACAGCCTCATGCTACTGGTAGTGACAAGAACACTAGCACAATGTAAAACTGAAGATGAATCATTCAGGACAGATAGGGAGAGAAAAAATGTCTGTAGCCACCAGCTGCAAACCTTTCACTTTTTGCTGGATGTCAATCAATCAAATTTATTTATAAAGCCCTTTTTAATACAGCAGTTGTCACAAAGTGCTTTGACACTTTACAAGGTGGAACCTAGCAAGAAACCTGGAGAGAGGCCAGAGTCAAAGGGGTGGCAAATCCTCTTCTGGCTGTACCGGGTGGGGGATCTGAAGGTACACACTCATTGTATTAAGGTCACGTTGTTTATCAGTGTTTTTTAACTTCACTTCATTGCTCTGAATTGATTGTAAAATTATACAAAATACATAATATGTACATAAACATACAAATTATATATAATATATCAAATGTAAGTTTTTAATTTGTGAACAAGTGTGACCAATTAATATAAAGAAGTTTAACACTTGTTACCCTAGGAAGTTACCAATAGCTGTTATGACTAGTTGTGAATCTGCATTTAACAGCAACATTCAGTTCCTGGATGAATTAGAGCTACTTACAAAGGAAGCAGGGGGTAAATGTCCAGGGACTTGAGAGTGGCAATTACATTTACATCATATAGCAGATCGTTACATCCTGAGTTTGTTCACTAGTAAGTGCATACATTTTCATAGTGGCCCCTGTGGGATTCAAACCCACAAACCTTGCATTGCGAGTGTCATGCTCTATCAACTGGTCACACAGGGTTTATTATCCATTTCAATATTGAGTTTTAAAAGAAATGCACTATGTTGGTCATTAGTGTGTTCTTGGAAATTGTAAGGCTGGTAGAGATCTCTGTAAAAGCCAACTGACTCAAGCACTAAAGAAGCTGTTAATAATTGTGGTAATGTTCAGCTAGGGTTTTGTGTGAAATCTAAACATCTAATTGTTAGTAAATGGGACATTCTCATACGCTTGTTGATGGAGTATAAATTATTTCTAACAAGGTTACAATTGGTTAAGGCTTTTTTTGACATATAATCCACATGCGTATGTCTGTTTTGTCAACCTTGTTAGCGACATATTAATTACATGAAAGTAATTCAAAGTAATTTAAATCCCCTTCCTTATCCATTCTGATGGTTGGTTTGAACTTCAGCAGATCATCTTGACCATGTCTACATGCCTAAAATACATTGACTTGCTGCCACATGATTGGTTGAAAAGATATTGGGCGTCATCATGGATAGCACACTATCCTTTGAAACTCAAATTAATAATATCCCATGGATTGCATACTTCCACTTATGTAATATTAACCGTCTCTGTCTGTTTCTCTCAAATAACAATTACTGCAGTTCTTAACCACACACTAGTCACTTCACGTATAGACTATTGTAATGCTCTTCTCTCAGGTGTTCCCTCCAAATTGCTACAAAAGCTTCAGTGTTCTTTCTAGATCACCTTCTACCCTCTTAGAATATGCCTCCTGAAACCATCACTGACCCACCGCCAAACCGGTCATGCTGGATGTTGTTGCAGGCAGCATAGCATTCACCACAGTGTATCCAGACTCTTTCACATCTGTCACCAGCTTGGTGTGAACGTGCTCTCACATGTGAACAGAATGGGGTGCCAATGGTGAACCTGCCAATTCTGGGGTTATCTGGCGAATGCCAATCAAGTTCCATGATGATGTGCTGTGAGCACATGTTCCACTAGAGGAAGTTGGGCTGATGATTGGTTGATTAGATATTTGCAAGCAGTTGAACAGGTGTACCTAATGAAGTGGCCGGTAAGTGTAGATCAGTATAGGTCACACATTGTAGCCCAACCATCAGTGGAATAAATACAAGCCATGATGTTTAGTTTTGCAACCTGCAAGAATATGTATATGATGTCAATGATATAGGTAAGACAAGCATATACCCCTTGATTGGTAACAGGGTTTAGGGTAACAGGGTTGACGGAAAATTGTATCTGCAGCTATTACTGGCCATGTGGTAAAGGTCATGGATGAGAGGCTAAAATTATTTTATATATGTACAATAAATATTTCAAACAAATAACTTATAATCCATGCTTTTGTGTTAACAGGGCTTACACAATGAGCTTGTCCCCCTCTGTCAGACATTACATAACTCAAAGAAAAGTAATTGAAAGAAGAGGACACTTATTTTAATTTTCACCATCAACTTCATAAAAGGGAGATGATGTCCCTTCCTGTGAAAGATGCCACTTTGGGAACATTCCATTAGCTCCAAAGGGAAGTTTTCACTAAACGTAACAGATTTGACGACAACCACGGAATACAAATACATTTTTGTTTTTTCCAACATTGTACACATATTAAGAAAAAAACATTCATAAGTAATGAAATGATGCTTGAGGCTTTATATATGTTTTACATTTTTAGAGGACTGTTTCACTTATTTGGCCTCAGTAGCTGAAACGTCATACTGAGGGACAGGTCATTTGTAATGTTTTTTCGCAAGATGCATCGCACAAAAAAGTGTTTAGAACTCAAAATGAAAAACTATTAATGTGTTTTTGTTACAATACATATCATGGAAACTAAATTATAAAATGTTTTATTGTGTATTTAATGCTAATTCAGATTTACAGAGCAGTTATGTTCGAGGGACACAGAATGGCACGTTTTTTATAATGAACCATGTAATAGGGGGCAACTCCATATTAATGCCCTTGACTTTGAAATGGGATGCCAATAACAAGCTCATATGGGTGTGATGGTCAGGTGTCCACTTAGCTTTGGCCATATACTGTATATAGGCAAATTTCAAAATCTCACAGTATGATTTAAGGATGTAAGGACCTGGAATTTTCCACTTCTAGTGTCACAACTACTATTGAAGCACTAGGAAAGAGGGGGGTCTTGACCTACTATTCCCCAAAACAACCATTTATGAAAACTAGTATAATATGTGAGCTTGCTAGCATATTATACCCTGGAAATCCAGAGTTCTCGCGAGAGCACAATTTGAATTTGCTCAGCAAGTTACTTTGGCACTGAGTAATTCTGCTCATTAACTATGCCCTTGTAGCCGAGCTGCACCAATCACACTGCTGTATCTGATATAGGCGTGTTAAACAGATGACAACAGCTCTGCGACCTCGAAGTCATTAGTAAACATTGTATGAACGCTATGGATTAACACCAGTTGTTTAAAACGGCTTATTTTCCTAAATAGACTATGCAAATTACAGTCAGTTTTATTTTCAAGTAACCAAACATTAGGGTTTAAGTCAAATTTAATTGAACAAAACACCAGAAGAAAACAGTATTTTTTTCAAATAGAAAAAACTCAAAATGCATTGTTCCAAATCATTATGCATAACAGAGTTTCTAAATATTTTATAGAGAACTGAAATGGGTCATTTTTTGAATTTGGGGTAGCCAGAACAAAAGGAAGGACGGAAGGAACAAAAAAAAACAAACAGGACCAAACAACCCCCCCAAGCACTCACCCGGGCAGCGGGGGCGCCGGCAGTTGTAGCAGGCGTGGCAGTGTAGCAGGGAGCGAGGGCCCTGGGGCAGGCAGTTCAACAGACCTGGGGGCAGGCAGGACAAGGGGCCCTGGAACAGGCAGGTACGGTCCTTCGACCGGCTTAACTTTCTCCTTGCTGGGGAAAAATGGAGCGTGTGCAGCCGGTGCCCTTCCCAATAACAATAATAATAATAAACCTTTATTTATATAGCACCTTTCATACAAGGAATGCTGCTCAAAGTGCTTTACATCAGTAAAAGTCAAATAAAATGGCAATAAATACATTTACACAGGGGTTAAATTGGGATTTGTTATTTATTAAGGCTCTCCCTAGGGGGGTCCGGGGCATTTTTGAAAAACGTGTTTTTGAAAAATGAACCAATAAAGGTACAATATGTAGTTTTTCAAAACAATAACAAAAGATGTGTTTTGCATTAAAAAAGCAAACATCACTATACCTATATTATATATTTTTTTATGATTACACATTTTATTACCTTGTTATGATATATATAGTAAGTTCTATGATATAGTGTAGTCTGGCTCAGGGGGCTAAAAGAGAACGGCGGCTGCCCGAGGCCTCCTTGTGCAGGACCACGTCTCTTGTCCCCCCCGTCTCAGCCCCAGATGTTATGCTGCAAGTTTATGTGCTGGGGGACTAGGGTTTTTTATATTCATTTTGGGGTCAGAGCTGTGTCAAGGTACTAGACCCAAGGTATGCCCACTCTAATGTTCCTGATGTCATGTTCATCCTAGGAGCACCCTAGGAACATGCGACAGGACCATGTGGCCTGATGACTCCTTCCTGTTCCCTTCCTGTGCCCGACCCACTGCTGTGCTGGATCCCATGTCACTGCGTTTGATGATCCCGTTTCCACCTGATGACACCAGCTTTCATCTCCAGGCGGCTTCACGGTCTTTCTTCACAAGACCACCGAACTGTATTGATGCTACATTAAGACTATGGTCACATTCCACCCATCATATCTTCATTGCTGGACAATAATTGAACACTTTGATAAACAAAGTGACCTTATTACAATGGGCTGTGTACCTTCAGATCCCCCACCCGGTACAGCCAGAAGAGGACTGGCCACCCCCTCGAGTCTGGCCTCTCTCTAGGTTTCTTCCCAGGTCCCTCGTACTAGGGAGTTTTTCCTAGCCACTGTGCATCACTTGTGTTGCTTGCTTTTGGGGGTCTCGGGCCGGGTCTGTCAAAGCACTTTGGGACAACTGCTGTTGTAAAAAGGGCTTTATAAATATATTTGATTGATTGATATACAAAGTGACCCATACAATGTGCCAAACATAGTCTGCCACATGAAGAGACAGTGTGGCATTTGACAGTAGCAACAGCTGAGAAGATTTGGATCTGTGGTGACCTGGTTCACCTCACACAAACTTCCTTCTCACATTCTCTCTACTACAATACACAGACACACAGACACACAGACACACAGACACACAGACACACAGACACACACACACACACACACACACACACACACACACACACACACACACACACACACACACACACACACACACACACACACACACACACACACACACACACACACACACACACACACACACAGTCTAACCAGGACTCAACAAACAATCTTCAAAGCTGCCAGCTTGGTAACCAAGTATGTAGTTTTGTTTACTGGCTCCAGTGGTTCCCTCATTACAACCTGCTTATTATTAAGTTATAAAAATGATGATAACACTGGTTAGTTGTACATCAACATTTTGATTTATTTGGGTTTTATGTTTATAATTTGGATTTCACATTTCTTACAAATTCTTCCCGTAATGGCTGGTATGAAAACACCTCAGTATTAGTCTGCCTTTTCTTACAGGCCAGGTGCTCTGAAGATCTCCTCCTTGCTACATTTAACAAAGAGTCAAATATATTCCTTATGGTCAATGGTTATTTATGCTCGCCTTTACCTGGTCATATAGGTTTTAATTAAAAACTTCCCAAAACGGATGAACCCAGCCTTGTACTTTTACTTCATGCTATTTACAATGCTGAACATTTGACACATTTAGAATATATAGATCAGAATAGATTTTGGATGACATTGAATTTTACATGATCTCAATTTTCTCTTTCTCTCTTAGGAGGTGATAGAGAAGTCTACATCAAGACTTATACCTAGATAAGAGTCAAGTTCCAGCTGTCGAACAGGTGGAATATAATCATCCTACAGCTTCAATACAATTGCCTGCCTTGTATATTTTTTTACTGTTGACTAAACTTCTTTCTTCAATTAAACTAAGCGGCTTCTGGCATTCATTGATATTCATTTGATGTGCATGTTTATGTGAATGTTTTTTAACATAAAGCAACATTAGGATCTTGGTAATTATGGCCATCAGGAATGGACTACGACAGAAATTCGCCCCGTGACTTTGGATGGAGCGGCCGGCGGTGGGGGGGGGGGGGGGGGGGGGGGGGGGGGGGGGGGGGGGGGGTGGCGCGCGTGTGTGCGCGTGCACTGTATCTTTCGCTCCTGTAGTGGAAGTTTAAAGTGTTTACAGTACAGATATGCAGATATTAAGGGCTTTCAACCTGGTTGGCTACCCCACACCTATTCCTTCCCGGAGTTGCTTCTTTAGAGACGCAAATACAGAGGATGCAGGGAGGTGTGAAGCATCACCCCTCTTCCTTGAAGACACAGCCTGAATGTAAAGACCAACGGAACACCTAAT
>JACXGM010010780.1:14091-25926 GCA_016801145.1 Umbra pygmaea | reverse complement strand
GCTTTTAAAAACTCCCAGCCTGTTTCATTACTCAAAACCGCAATCATGGGTAAGACTGCCGACCTGACTGCTGTCCAGAAGGCCATCATTGACACCCTCAAGCAAGAGGGTAAGACACAGAAAGAAATTTCTGAACAAATAGGCTGATCCCAGAGTGCTGTATCAAGGCACCTCAGTGGGAAGTCTGTGGGAAGGAAAAGTGTAGCAAAAAACGCTGCACAACGACAAGAGGTGACCGGACCCTGAGGAAGATTGTGGAGAAGGACCGATTCCAGACCTTGGATGACCTGCGGAAGCAGTGGACTGAGTCTGGAGTACAAACATCCGGAGAAAAGACAGTGGGTGGAGAGGAGCAAAAGGTGGGCAGGAGGAAAGGATGATTGTCTCATATAAAATTACTTGGCTACTACAAACCATACAGTTTATATCCATCCTTACTACATAATGTGTTATTCACCTGTGTTTTCGCTGAGATCTCAGCTGTTGCTGCAGAAGAAAAAAATTGTTAAACTCACCAATTGTAAAACTTCAACAATTTTAGCCATATAGGGCAAGTAAATTACATATTACCACTAACTATCACAACATAAAAATCCCTATAGCTCAGTTGAAAAATAAAATAAGTACAGAAAGATCTAAGGTATAAAAGGGTTACACACACCTGCAGTGTCTCTCGAAAGCGCTCAGTCACCATGGGACTCTCTTTAAAGGGCTCGGTCTCCTCGGGGCTCGGTGTCCTCTCTGAGTCTTAGAGAAGAAAGAAACATAGTAAAACTCTACAACAATTTTTATTCATCCAAGCAAGCCACTATAGATTCTTATTTACAGGTGGAGCTTGGAAAACATTAAACATGTAATCAATTTAAAGTTACATGCAAAATTAATCAGCCAAACATCATAAAAATCCATATACCTCTGTTTGAGTAACAAGTAACTAACTAAATAAATAAAAATGCTAGGGGGTTACTCACCGGTTGCACTTCTCCAAAAGTCGAGAAGGAGGAATCTCGATCCTCCACAGGAGTCCTTCCAGTCTTTTTCATAGAAGAAAAATATAGTTACTCTCTTCAATAAATTAAAGTGCAAATACATCAAATAATTAACAATATTATTCAGCCCAACATCACAAGTCTCTACAGCTCTGCTTGAGAAACAATTTAAAAAAGCTATGAAAATTAGAGGATCATACCTTTTCAGCAATAATGGCGAGGTCACTTTTTATTTGAGGGATTTCTAGAAAGAGGTTATATAAAGAAAAAACAATTATAATCACTAAATCAAAATAGCACCCAGCAACTCAGTGCCCTTACTCTTTGAAAAGAAATTCCTGCAGCTGTGAACGCAAGCTACAACCCTCCACAGCCCATTGATAAGGCTCTGCAGAGGATACCTGGTTGTGATCGCAGTTTTCTTTCTCCAATTTCTCCAAAATTCTAATTCCCCAGGGTTTTCTTCCGGAGCACATTGCCTTCTTAAGTTATGAAAGGCAGAGCATCATTTATTCTCATGAACTGTATGTTCTCTAGGCCATGACTTTTATTAACCCTCTACGAATTACTCCAGAAAGAGACAAATGAAATAATTATAATTTGAATCTTATTAACGGCTATATGAGCACCCACACTATCTCCAGGGTGACTACAGGTATAAACACGTTACATTTAAGACTTTTTAAGACTTTTTAATACCACTTCTAAATGAAATTTAAGACCAAAATTATGATGTAAATACAAATCAAAAGTACAATTATACAGAAATCTTTCCAAGTAAACACACTGATGTCTGTTCAAAATTAATAGTATGGTAAAATGACAACAATCGGTTGAGCTTAAAAACATTGACATAATGCAAAAGGATAACACAAAAATGTCATTGCTGTCCTAAATTAGATTTATTAGTACAATATTTTCAGAACATTTAGGTCCCATGAACAAATGCTTATAAAATCAAGTTAATATAAAAATAACTGTTCCTTTTGAACAAAAAATATATAAAATAAAATAAATAAATGACAATTCCAGCTTCTTTTAAAACACAAAGACATTTACATAATATAATTTTTGTGTGTGTGTGTGACAGAGAGAGAGAAAAACCCGCATGGATGGGTTGCAGTTTGTGGAGGACTCCTCATGGACAGAGAGTAGACAGCAGTGTGTGTAAAAGTGTTTTGTGGAGGTGTGTGTGAATAAGTGTGTATGTTCTCTTGTCTCTATGTGACCAATTCAGGTTGTACTTGGAAGACAATCCTTTTTATATTGTATGAATACATTTTTTTCCTTAACATCCTTTGAATCAACTGAAATAAAATGTATAATAGTAATTAAAAAAATACTGACTTTGCACTTGAGAAAGCCTTCTTAAGAGTATATTTACCAATTTATAACAATGTGCATGTGCACAACTGAACATATGAACACATGAAACAGAGGCAGGAAGGCAAGGAGGGAGAAAATGCCTGATGAGCCATTATGGCATATGCCTAAGTTCTGCTGATTTATCTTCCAGCTCTTTCTCAACCTCTTTGAGTTCTGTGATTTTTTCTTTGTATCTTTTTCTGAGTATGTTTGACTTTGTGATCAGCTGGGCCATGAGTGTGCCTGATTTACCCTCAGCCTGCTCTGCCAGCTTATCTGCATCTTTTTCCAGGCTATTTGCTACCTCAACCAGTATCAGCTTCTTCTTTTTGAGCTGCTCAAGGTGGTCTTCTGCCACTTTTCTCTTTTCTCTTTGTGCATTGCTGGCATGCTTTCTCTTTTCCTGGTCCCGGTGTAGCCGATACTGAGACATTGCTGAAGCTGCAGCTGCCAAAAGCTCCTTTGTCAGAGGTACTTTGAGAACCCCCCCACAGACAGAGACATAGTCACATACCATCCTCTGAGCAACCACTGTGTCCTCCTTCATGTTATCAGCCTCTATCTCCTTATTTACAGAAAAGCCCCTCTCAACCGTTGCTTGGCCATGGGAGAGGAGCAGAAGATTCCTGCAAAAAGCCCAGAGTAGGATTGTTGGAGGAGTCCATGCAAGAAAATGTCCAGTCTTGTACGCATGGGTTGAAAAGAGGAGAATGATTCATCTTTTGCCTCCAGAGACAAGAAATTTCCAAATTGCTGGACAATCACATCACCTGTCACATAACAGATTAACACAAATCAATAAAAAAATCATTCAATGTAATGAAAACGATTACACAGACAAACAACAAAAAAACACATTAAGTGTAACAATGTACATTCTGCTAGACTTCTAAATCGTTAGTACCAGCAGAGACACCTCCTGGCAGCTGGTGATCATGCAGAAACCTCTGAACAACTCCTTTCATTCGCTCATAGCACAAGTCAGGGTTTGAGAACAAGTTTGTTGGGTCCAAACATGCCATCTGCCTCACAATGGTGTACTTCAGTGGGCTCTTTTCTTGCATTTTCTTGACAATATTAGTCAAACAGTCCATGCAGTCCTTTCTAAATGCCAACACACTGAGCTCTCCTATGCTGCTGTTGGAGCTACTCTGGAGTTCCTACCAGGAAGAGGGGAGGAGAGCCTGTGAGACTGACTAAAAGTTTAATGCAAAAAACGTTTTGATTTCCTGTACCTTAAACATTGTTTGATATTTGAAACCTTTGCCTTTACCTTTAGGACTACTTCTGCTCCTAATCGAATGTCCACATCCTTTAGGTGAGTCCTTGCTTCCTTGGCAGTTGTGTCCAGTTTGACCATTTGCAGTGCTGTGATGTTTTTAAGGATCTCTGCCTCGATGAACCTCTTCAGCAGGCTCTGAGAACATATACAGTACAACATATATAAATAGCAATACAAATACAAGTAGTGTTGGAGGGGTTGTTGAATTCAAATTCAAATTTCATACACTTTATCCATCCATCCATGTCATGTTATACATTACCTTCATGATAACAGCCAGATCTTTAGTGATGAATGGCTCATCTGTCTGATATGTTGTCAAAAAGGTGGTGAAGGTCTTAGAGAAAGTCATGAAGAAGTGCAACTTGGCTATTATGAGAGGGTCATTCCGTGCCTCTGCAAGTGTGTCATAGGATGATGTTCTAGGGTTTGGAGGTTTTTTCTGTGTCACTGCATCCACATACATCACGATCATTGGCCATATTGTAATAGCCCTGTCAACGGCGGGTAGGTTTTCGATCCAGCGATGCCCACAGAACGGTAGGGGAAACACATTTCATTTGTCTAATTAACGTGTAGTGCCCTATCCATAGTTGTTATTCACTTGACAAATCAGTAAAGCTTAACTATATGATTAACTAACATATAGTTAATAAATATATTTATGGTAGACTTACTTTGAAATGCTGAAGTAGGTCCTGGGCAGTTGCATGGCCCATGAACTGTGCTCCATAGAATCTTGACTGGACATGGTCATTTAACCAATAACGCACATGCAAGTCCAGTTGTTTGCTTTTGGTTGTCTGGTTCAGTGTTTCATCGAACATAATTACAAACGCACTGCATTTTTGGACTTCGGTGATTAGTTATTTTTTTATATACTTCACCAATCCAAATTTAGCCACGTATCTGGTCTTGTGTTTTCCACAGGTAAATGACTGTACAACCCCCGAATCTGGAAACATTGCTTTGAACACTTCTTCAATCCCGTCATTACACCTGTATGAATGGTGGCTTGTCACAGTCCTCAGCACCCATATCACCTCTGCTTGGAATGTTGGTGTTGAGCCACAAATTGCTCAGAGGTGAGATGGCATTGTTGGCTGTGGATTTCCTTTCGTAACATCCAGCGTTGTAGCGTTGACATCGTTGCTAGCAGTGGAAATTGTGGAGCAGAAACTAGCAATTGCAGGCTGCTGGCGTGCTTTAACGTAGTCTCTGTGTTTTTTGCTCTGCAAGTGCGATTCCACTGCTTTAATCCCCATTGTCCCAAGTTTGAAACTCTTCCGACACATAACGCAGTTCGCTTCATAAGCATTTCCAGGCACCGACCTCAACCAAGAATACTCATTCTTTTCAAGCCATTTGTAATTGAACTTGCATTTCCCCATGTTTAAGTTGAGTGCCTATCGACCATTGCTGTATTACATTTGGCAATACCTTGTCATTGAAAGCTGCTTAGTAGGCTACGGCTACGCTGTGACATAACCATAGACAACGCAGCGCATATCCTACCGGGAAAAATATTCTCAAATTGCATTTTCATGGTGACATGACACAAAAATATTTAAGACCCATCTAATTTGAATTTAAGACATTTTAATACTTTTTAAGGCCTTATTTTTTAGGAAAAGTGATTTAAGACTTTTTAAGGACCCGCGGCCACCCTGATCTCATCAGCTAACAACATCGCATTTATTTCCTTCTCTCCCACATCTGTTCATCCAGGTGTTTTCTAAATTCAGCAGCTGTCTACGAGAAAGACAAAGAGAGAGACAGAGAGAAAATGAAATTTACCTTTTGAAATTGGTTGATTGTGATTGGCTGGGAGGATGTCACGAAACGGGAGGTGTAAGAGAAAGGTGGCAAGAAGTCTACCCTCCTGGTGGTTACTCCTTACTTAAAACATGAAACTTCCACATCTTGTATTTCATGTAATGTATGTATGTATGTAATACACCACACACTGGATGTCATCATTTAGGCTACCTTTTTCTTAGAGGGTGGTACTATGTCCTCTTCATCCCCAAAAACCTCCTCCTCTTCGCTGGCCCGCTGAGAGAGCGAGAGAGCGAGAGAGAGAGGACAAAGTTGCCTACTGCGCTGGTGTCATACCTTGTAACAGCTACTGGTAATGCACCTTATTATAAGTCTTACTTATCTTTACTCTATTGCAATGTAATAACACACACTGCATGCAGACTGGTAGTCTACCTTGTTCTTTGAACGTCTGTCATGACACGCCTCCTCCTCCTCCTCCACTGCCTTCTCCTCCTCCTCCTCCTCCTCCTGATGGTTGTATTTGGAAGAACATCTCTTTTTCACAAGGGAGAAACAGAGAACAACGTTCCCTGTTGTGCTGGTTTCCTTATAACAGCTGCTGTTAAAAGCAATTTTTGTGTCCTTGGGCAAGACCCTTCACCCACTCCCTATGTTTGAATGGTTGGTGATGGTCAAAGGAACGGTTGGTGCAGATGTGAGCAGCCTCGCTTCTGTCAGTCTACCCCAGGGGACACTGTGGCTACAAATGTAGCTTACCACCATCAGCATGGAATGAATGAACCCCCCTCCAGTTCATGTGTGAAGTGCTTTGGGTGTGACTTATAATAACATTCCCTTATCCACCATAAAAATCTTACTAATCAAGAATGTATTTTCAATGTAACAACACACACAGGATGCAGACTGGTAGTGTACCTTGTTCTTTGAAAGTCTGTCATGACCCTCCTCCTGCTTCTCACCCTCCTGGTGCTTGTATTTGGAAGCCCCTCCCTTTTTTATTGTCAACCTTGAGAGACAGAGACAGACTGACTTTTAGCCTAACTCTTATTAACTTATTTAACTATTAACTTTTTTCAAATTATGGTGCAATAAAATTGAAATGTTATCATTAACTGCAAACATTTGCCTTATCATGTTCAACGTTACCAAATAACATTATTCCCAATTGTACTTTGCCATTAGCAAATTAGGTAGTTAACATGAGCCAGAAAGCTAAGCCTGCTAGTACCTAGCAAAATCCATTTTACACTTCTTAAAGAGCGAACAAACCATTTAATGTGGTATGTAACTACATAATGTAAGCTAAATTTAGCGTGTAACATACTTGCCACGTCAATAATTCTGGCTCGGTGCACCGGCCAGGGTTGGCGGCCTTTTCGCCATTCCACCAGCTTCTCGGTTCTTTCAGTCCTTTCAAGAAAATCTTGAACTGAAAAATTGCGTACACAGTCGATGGCTAAAATACTATGGGCCCCTCTATCCTCACCCTCAGTCCATTCAAGTAGGACATAGCGGATCTCCAACGCCATTTTTACTACCAGCAGCGATGTTTCGGCGCGAAACATCATCGGATGACATCAAATGTTAAAGGTCATGCGGATGAAGTCATCATTTAAGCGACGCTTTAGCGGCAGATCGGTAGCTGCAGATGGAGATGCTTGCCAGTGTAAATAACGTTATAAGACGCCATTAAAGAAAAGCAATATAAATGGACCCAGTACATTACAAAAGGTACCTCGTTGACGACAAAGCACTTGTTCCAGAAAGAACAAAGAGAAGACGTAAACGAAAGTAAGTATTGTAACAAACCTGCTAGAAGCTAGCTTGCTAAGTTAACCAGCTAACTACCAGCTACAGATCATTTCCTTTACCATGTAAATGTGTGTGGCATAATTTCATATATGTTTAGTATGTTTGTACAAAGGTACAATTTATCTTTCCATGTCCACTGTTACCCCCCCCCCCAAAAAATCACAAAAACATAAAATATAAGTAAAGAAATAAAGAAAACAGTTAAAGTTGGAACTGCCAGGAAAATATTTCACTTTGTGTGTTTTCTACAGCCATTTAAAGTTTTCACCTCATGAATGGAATTGACCTACTTCGACTATATCAATCATCAAACCTATTATATTGAGTGATGCAAGAAGTGTTTTAACATTACCACAACATTTTTGTTAGGGACATTTCTGAAGATATAGGTGATGACGAAGAAGCTGTGGCCTCTTCTTCTACAACTCAGTAAGTACAAAACACGCACACACACATTAGGCTTACATATTTCTTGATTAAGGATTTTTATTTTAGGTGTCTCACCCAAGAGGACAATCAAGATGACCAGGTGTCTACTGCTTCTGATGACACAGTAAGTTGCTAAAAATGGCTAAAATATTCAAGTTAGGTGTTTTTTGTATTATTTGGGCATGTGCATGCACAGTAGTTACTGTAAATCATCATAAGATAATTCCACAACCCAAACTTCCACCTGATGTTGCTTAAAGTGGTGCATAAATTGGAAATACCTTATTACTTTGTCCTTTCCATATTGCAGCAATACCCATGTTTTTATCTTGTTTGAAAAAAATAATACGTTTTGATTCAGGTGCAAATACAACATCTCTCTCAGCTGATGGTGGTCAAGGCCTGATGTCACTCTGACATCAACACAGGATAGTGTCAGAAAAATATACATGTGGACAAAAGTGGGCACAGTTATTATTATTTTTAATTACTGTATGATATAATGATAAAAAAAATCAATGGAAAGGACTGTTTAAAAATAAACAAATACATGAAATGTTACATTTGTAGGAGTCTGTGCAAATTTGGCATTGATAATACAATGTTTTAAATTCACAGATGAACCAACCCATACCTGGCCCTAGCTCTTCACCTGGGGAGCCAGTAGAGGAACATCTAGAAGATCCCACAAGTCCAACTTTAGATCAGAAACCAACAAAAGAACAGGTGGAACTCCTGTTGCTGGCATTAAAACTCAAACACGGATTAACAAATAGAGCCTTGGAGGATATCATGCATCTTATCAACTTTATTGCTGGTCCTAGGGAATTGGTTAGTGGCTCAAAGTACCTTTTCTACAAAACATTTGATTCAGTGAAAGACATTAGAAGTACATTATGTGTGCAAGAGTTGCAACGTAAGCATGCAGGAAGGTCCCTTTAATGTCAAGTGCCCAGTCTGTGACCAGGACACATCAAAAGCGCAAGCACAAAAAGACCAGTGTTTTTTGTACTTGCCACTAAAACACCAAATTAAAAAACTGCTTGAGGACCACCAATTAGGGAAACACCTGAAACACCGTTTTGAGAAAAAGGATGCCTACATCAAAGATATATACGATGGACATTTATACAAAAAACTATCACCCCTTGAATCACCTGACAGCATATCACTGACTTTCAACTGTGATGGAGTGCCAGTGCACAAATCAAACACAAAAGGTTTGTGGCCAATTTTGTGTACTGTTAACGAACTGCCAATACAACTACGTGCAAAACATGTTATGCTTTGTGGCCTGTGGTTTGGTCAAAACAAACCAAATATGAACACTTACATGAAATCATTTGTCGATGAATGCATAGAGTTGTACTGTAATGGTCTTAAATGGCAAAGTGAAAGTGGGGAAGTTGTCACAATTAAAGTATTGCTTACTACCATGGTGGCAGATTCAGTTGCTCGGCCACTGATTCAGAACTTTAAACAGTTTAATGGAGAGTTTGGGTGTTCTTTTTGCATGCAGAAAGGAACAAGTGTGTTAAAACGCAGGGGCGTGTAAGGGCTTATCCCTATGAAAAAGCAGAGTTGAGGAATCCCTCCCAGATGATGATCTGGTAGAAGAGGCTCTTGCTGGAAACCCCACTAAGGGAGTGAAAGGGCCTAGTATTTTGTCTTGTCTACCAGATTTTAATATCATTGATGGCTGTGTTCCAGACTATATGCACAGTGTGCTGCTGGGTGTAGCAAGAAGGATCACCACACTGTGTTTTCATTCTGAAAACAACCAATCGCCATGGTATATCGGACGCTCAACAGAACAGATTAATGACATTTTAACTTCTATTAAACCCCCCTGTAATGTTTCCCGTGTCCCCCGCTCAGTGAAAGAGAAAAGGTTTTGGAAGGCACACGAGTGGAACATGTGGTTGTTTTATTACAGCATACCAACATTGAAAGGGGTCTTACCTGAAAAATATCTGAAGCACTGGTTTAAGTTGGTAAAGGGGGTTTCTCTTCTACTTGGTGAGAATATATCACCACTGCACATATCAGAATCTGAGGGGTTGCTAACAGAGGTTGTTCAGGAAATGGAGACCCTTTATGGGATTAATAATGTCACTTTCAATGTCCATTTGTGCCTTCATCTGCCCAATACTGTAAGGAACTGGGGTCCCCTCTCGGCACAGTCTGCATTTGTGTTTGAGTCATACAATGGGATAATTTTAGATTTGATAAAGAGCAGCCAGGGAGTATCTCTGCAGATAATGAAAACAGTTTGGCTACAGGTTGCATTTCCATCATTTTGCCAAAAAAACATGGTGGCAGCTTCTGATGATTACTTAGCTCTCTTAGAGTCTTTTTCAGTTGAGAAGAAAATGGTGCAGGAAGTAAGTCGCTCTCATGGTGTTACATCTCTGGGTAGGCCTAAAATTTGTATGATCAGAAATTATGATTTTCTGGCCTTGAACAGCATCAGCAACCTAGAAAATAGAGTCACTGTGAAGTATTTTTGCAAAGTAGTGGTTAATGGTGAAATAGTTCATTCACAAAACTACTCGCGTACCTTTCGGAGAAACTCGTACACTGTCATTCTTTCTGATGGAGAGGAAAGTATTTTCTCTGTAAAGACATTCATTGTCTGTGATCTGGGGCAGGGGGACACATGTTATGCAGTGGGGAAGTACTACCAAAAAGTTAAACAGGACATCTGCGGTCAATTTAAGAATCCTTGTTATTTCATCCCTGTAGGGAAAAGGCTGGGGCCTTTAGTTGCCATACAAGCATCTCAGATAAAAGAAAAGTGTCTGTTAGATAAAACTGTGAACAAAAACGTTGACATTGTCTTCAAATTCATTAACCACAGTGAAATGCTCAGATAGATGTGGGATGATAATGATAATGATTACTGTAATATATCTTCTAATGACCTTTCAGCCATATTCATATAGAAACTGCATTAAGACAATACAGAAAATATTGCATTTTTCCTTGAATTTGGTTAATGTAATGGTGAATGTGTGGATGTGTATGAGCTGTTATGTGAATCTGGAAGTGACTTGAAATTGAAAAAATGGCTCGATTGACAAAATAAAAAAACAACAAACCACTTTGGAATACATTTCCTTCTTTTCCACTATCTTCGTACAATTAAGAATTTACCTTGTAAATGTTTCATGAAAACGTGTAGACATCATAGCCTTCAATCTCCTCTCACTTAATTGCCATAGTTAAATTCCATAACATGCCAATTACATGTGATACCAATTTCACGTGTTCGCACATACATAAGTTCTTGCATAATTTTTTTTAGTTAGTTCTTAGTTATTGCTTTGATAATAGAAAATATGTGCTAGACATCATGTATGACAGTTGCCAAAGTCAGATATGAGATTGACCAGATCCTGCCATGAGCTATGTAGGAGACATACAGTGCCTTGTGAAAGTATTCAGCCCCCTGGAACATTTCAACCTTTTGCCACATTTCAGGCTTCAAACATAAAGATATAACACACATTTTTTGTGAAGAAGCAACAACATGTGGGACACAATAATGAAATGAAACAAAATATATAGGATATTTCAAACTTTTTTAACAAATAGAAAACGGACAAATTGGGCGAGCAAAATTATTCAGCACCTTTACTTTCAGTGCAGCAAACTCTCTCCAGAAGTTCAGTGAGGATCTCTGAATGATCCAATGTTGACCTAAATGACTGATGATGATAAATAGAATCCACCTGTGTGTAATCAAGTCTCTGTATAAATGCACCTGCTCTGTGATAGTCTCAGAGGTCCGTTGAAAGCACAGAGAGCATCATGAAGAACAAGGAACACACCAGGCAGGTCCGAGATACTGTTGTGGAGAAGTTTAAAGCCGGATTTGGATACAGAAAGATTTTCCAAGCTTTAAACATCCAAAGCACTGTGCAAGCGATAATATTGAAATGGAATGAGTATCAGACCACTGCAAATCTACCAAGACCGGCCGTCCCTCTAAACTTTCAGCTCATACAAGGAGAAGACTGATCAGAGATGCAGCCAAGAGGCCCATGATCACTCTGGATGAACTGCAGAGATCTACAGCTGAGGTGGGCGAGTCTGTCCATAGGACAACAATCAGTCGTATACTGCACAAATCTGGCATTTATGGAAGAGTGGCAAGAAGAAAGCCATTTCTGA
>JACXGM010010780.1:0-13991 GCA_016801145.1 Umbra pygmaea | reverse complement strand
TAAACCAAAATCGAACTTTTTGGTAACGTTATGTTTGGCGTAAAAGCAATACAGCTCATCACCCTGAACCCACCATACCGACTGTCAAACATGGTGGTGGCAGCATCATGGGTTGTGCCTGCTTCTCTTCAGCAGAGACAGGGAAGATGGCTAAAATTGATGGGAAGATGGATGGAGCCAAATACAGGACCATTCTGAAAGAACTTGATGGAGTCTGCAAAACACCTGAGACTGGGACGGAGATTTGTCTTCCAAAAAGACAATGATCCAAAACATAAAGCAAAATCTACAATGGAATGGTTCACAAATAAACATATCCAGGTGTTAGAATGGCCAAGTCAAAATCCAGACCTGAACCCAATCAAGAGTCTGTTGAAAGAACTGAAAACTGCTGTTCACAAACACTCTCCATCCAACCTCACTGAGCTCGAGCTGTTTTGCAATGAGGAATGGGCAAAACATTTTATCTCTCGATGCGCAAAACTGATAGAGACATACCCCAAGCAACTTACAGCTGTAATCCAGCAAAAGGTGGCGCTACAAAGTATTAACTTAAAGGGGCTAAATAATTTTGCACGCCCAATTTGTCAGTTTTTTTAGTTGTTAAAAAAGTTTGAAATATCCAATATATTTTGTTCCACTTTATGATTGTGTCCCACTTTTTGTTGATTGTTCACAAAAAATTACAGTTTCATATCTTTATGTTTGAAGCCTGAAATGTGGCAAAAGGTTGAAAAGTTCAAGGGGGCCGAATACTTTCGCAAGGCACTGTATCTTGTATGCACATGCATATAGATCTTATATGTGGATATAAAGAAGCAATACAGGAGACCTATATGTCCTGTATATGCACATATATGCACCTCAATTTTGCCTATATGTGACATATATACGCATATATAGTAACATATATGCACATATATGGCGTATATATGCGACATATATGCACATATAAACTGCATATAGGTTTCATATGCGCATATATCCACACATAGATTCTTTCCATGTGGGTAAGCTTGCCACATTTCTCCTTACTCACTGAGCTAAGCTAATAACTATCTAAATAGTAGATGACCTTGCTGAATTATGTATATAGCATGCTAATTGCATTTTTGTACAACATGTGTAGCCAGGGTGTAGCAAGTTAAATAGCTAGCTTGCAGTTAGCTCTAAGCTTTCCACATTTTCTCCTAACACAAGCACCTCAAAAAGCTAAACAAATAAATATGTAGCTAAATAGTAGATGTACTCCCAGAATTATGTATATAGCTTGCCAATTGCCTGGCACAAAATGTGTGGCCTGTATTCAGTTAGGTAACTAGCTAGCTGGCTAACGAACTCAATTTACAATAGTTAGCTTTTAAGCAAAGTTAGCAAGCAGTTAGCTAGAAAATGTGCAATACAATATGCATATCTATCCATTCAAAGTCAGATAATCTTTTTTTAAATAATACCAAACTAGCAAAGCAGCATAGTTTAAGTTGGTAAAATATGCATTTTCTGTGTTTTTAATGCTATGTACTTGTATATTTAATGTCCTTGCTTTTAAGGATCTCTTCCTTTCTGAACAAGCTCCTTTGTCGAGCGCGCTTGCTGATTTGAAATTTGAATCTGATTGGCTGATGAAGAAGAATGGCGCAGTGGCGCCTCCCAGGCACATTTCAGGGCACCTTTGACGCTTGTGCAGAAAAAAATGCACCTGCGCAAATCCAAAAACATTTAAGATAATGAACTAACCTCATACAATGTCTGGTAAAAAGTTTTACATTTGAGGCAATAAAGTAAGTGTAGCTGTCAAGTTTGTTGTTCACTTCCATCCCGCAGCCTGGACTTTATATTATTCAAACATTTGTTTATTTGAGGCAGTGCGCATACGCAAAATGTAACAGACTTGGTCGGACTAGTTAAGTCAGTCTACAATGATGAGCAAACATGTGCAAATCCAAGAACTAAATCGTACTGAATAATAGAATAATGTGCCTGTGCCAAAATGAACGATATGAACGATTCAGGTACTAGTACCGAGCAGTATACTGGAAGTAGTGCGCCTGTGCGAAAAAGAATGAAATGAACGACTCATGTACCAGTACCGGACAATGTACTAGTACGACATACTAGTACCGAGCAGTATACTGAATCATAGAAGTAATGTGCCTGCCCAAAAAAAATGATATGAATGACTCATGTACCAGTACTGGGCAATATAATAGTACCGAGCAGTATACTGGATCATAGAAGTAATGCGCTTCTGCCAAAAAGAACAATATAAACGATTCAGGTACTAGTACCGAGCAGTATGCTGTATCATAGAAGTAATGCGCTTGCGCCAAAGTGAACAATATGAACGATTGAGATACTAGTACTGAACAGTATACTGGATCATATAAGTAATGTGCCTGTGCGAAAAAGAACGAAAATGAACAATCCAGGATGAATCGTACGTACCGGTCTTTTAAAAGATTTGTTCAAAAAGAACAAATCTTTCATGAATCGCCGATCACTAGTTACTAGTTACTCCTGTGACTGTAATGAAGTATTTTAGTAGACCTAAAAAAAATTATATCCAAATCTTAACTGATTTCTTTTCACCCAATCGCAAACGGGACAATGAAAATCAGTGATCAGGGCAGCCAATCCGAGTGAGTTCTAATCAGTGGATGGGCGTCAGGGCCTGCAAGGCCTTCTCTGCAGGCACAAAGATAATCAGAATCAGAAATTTATTTTTGCACTTTAATATATTTTTTCATTAACACTATATATATTTTACAAAGTTCATTACTATAAGGTAATTTTTTTGCTACTGTACGTTCTTTTCAGTTGCCTTGCTTTTAGCGCAGCTCATATAAATGAAAGCTTTTATCCAATAAGATTTTTTCATCTGTGTTGTCTCCGGGTAGACTGGGGAATTTAGAATTCAGAGTGAATAGCGTCTGCTGTTGAAGCCCATCAGGACCATGTTGTTGATTGTCATAATTTTAACCAATCAGATTTTGACTTTACCATGTTGGGTGTTTTCTTTGACCAACTAAAGCGCTTCTGCAAGCCTAGCCTTACGTCAGCATCGTTTCTGTTGCTGGTAGGAGTGTCAGTTCAATAAAGTAAAAAAAAAATGTAAAAAAGTTTGCCATCCGAACAAGAACTGGCTTACACCCGTCCCTGATTTCTTTAAACTTTCAATTTTTAGATTGTTAGATTTTTTACTTTTCACAGAATGGCAGATGGAGGTAAAGCAGTAGCTTTGGTGGCGAATAGGACTGGGCAGGATCGACTCTCAGCACTGGGCAAGTTCTTTTATTGGAACTTCACACAAAGATGTGCTGTACAACTGCGCCATAGAAGTCTTTTTAAAAAAGAAAGGAGAACGGACTTCGTTTTCAAATAATGAGCAGCTTTGGTGAGTTTGATGGATTTTTATATATTTTTACTAGCGGGGCCTTAACTAGGGATGGGCCGATACCAATACCAGTACATTTAAATACAGGAACGAACAAAGGATGTAAGTTATTAGGCTTTTCGGTGCATACTGTAACTGTAGAAAACGGCATGAGGAACGCCCCGGACCTAGCCTCTGAAAGCCACCTTCAGCGAGTAAAAAAAAAGGTTGGTAGTTTTCAAACTTCTGGTTGGTAGTTTTCAAACTTTTCAAACTTCTGGTTAAACAAAATAGTGGTATTTCTGAGTTCTGACATGCTAACGTTAAGTAATATAACTTACAAGGAAATACGATGTAGCCTATTTATAGTTTGTTAAATAGATTACAGTGATAGTACAGCTATAATTGTGTACCGATTATAATAAAACAATCAGATACCTTAACAGAATAATATATGATTACGTAATTATCCCTGTTTTGGAGAAAGTCACTTCAGACATTCTCATCTTACACAAAACGTCTGCAATGCTTAGGGCAAATTCAAACACAAATGTCTCTGGGGAAGTCTGTTGAACCCTGATTGTTCCTTCTGGCATTTTTGCATGTTTGTAGTGTTGTGACTGGGTGTTGTGAGTTAGTTCTTGTTTAATTGGTTAGGACATTGATTTTGGCTATCCGATGGCTATAGTATGTGTAATGCAACATCCTGTCAGAGTGCATAATAGTGGTACATTCTCATGGTTTCAGTCATGTCGGGTCAATTAGTGTATTCTAAGTCTCATATGTGTTGAAATAACCTTCATCAAGTGGAATAAACGTATCTTCACTATGAATATGGGGTGCATTACATGCCGAATGACAATAACCTATAGCCCTAGGATGTCATTGTGAGGTTATTATAATGCGTTTTAATTTCGGGAAGATAGTGAAGGCCTAGGTGTAAAATGCATGGCCCGCCACTGGTTCTAATCCAGCATCACAGACTGCTGTCATACTGCTCGCGCACGCACACACGTAGCTGAACGCGGCAAACCGAAACTCCACACAGACGGTTAACAATGAAATCATGTATGATAATCCTGTAAGTGATTTGATTATGTTGATCTCTCCATAATTGCTTATAGTACAATATTACCATTTTATTATGATATCCTATATCAAAAGTTGCATTAACTAGATACCCACTGTAATGATTAGAAGAGTACATTTGTCAATGTTTCTTGCTAGCTTTCTGGGTATTGAAGCCAAATGTGCTGACAGTGAACAGCAGACTAGTGATGTGTGAATCCTGAACGAACAAGTCTTTTCAGTGAACTGGGTAGTGGTGCAACGGATCGTCATTGATCCGTGATCCGTTCAGATCAATATCTTCAGTTCGGCACACACGTGATCCGTGGATTGATTTCTGAAAAAAAAAGTTGTGCGCATGTTCAGTCCGCTCAAAGCGTGGTCATGGCGAGCGGAGGAACGGAGGAGCTTGAATGCACAGCGTCATTTAAATCCCCTGTATGGGAGCATTTTGGCTCCCCTGTTAAATATAAGGATGAAGTGTGTAGGCACTGTGGCACAAGAAAGCCATTTGACAGTGGAAACACATCAAGCATGGCAACGCATTTGAAGCAACATCACCCCGGTGTTTCACTGATAGGAGTGAAACCGAAAGCTGCAAAACAACCGCTTATCACCGTGGCATTTAAGCAATTAATCAGACCGAGGAAAATGCTTAACGTGATTTAATGTACCCTACCTAAACAACGATCAACATTAACCACATTTCTCCCTCATATTGCTCATCATAACCACTGAAAATGATAAAAACAACTAACCCAAATTCCAATTATTATGGGTGTTATCTGACGTTAAGCCTTTCTGCTTCATTAAAGCCTATTGTAAAGAAAAGGCTTAACGTGAATTAATGTACCTAAACAACAATCAATAATAATCACATTTCTCTCTCATATTTTTCCCATAATTGTTGATAAACAAAAAGACATCTTATGTTTGTCTTGTATTTTTTTTGCTGATCCGAAAAATGATCCGATCCGTGACTCTGATCCAAGGAACGATCCAATCCGTGAGTTTTTTGATCCGTTGCACCCCTAGAACTGGGTGTACTGAATCACTGCTCTAAAAGATTTGTTCATAGGAATCACTTCTGTGCAAGTTATGGGTATCATGTAGATTTTGCCTACGAAGTTACACAGAGTTCAGTAAAGATTTGCTTTCAACTCCCCCCTTTTGTTGTTTGTGACAACTCTGTTTTTCACAGTCCACGAGCCATAAAGAATCTCCGGCTGATATTCAGAAACAATCCTGCACGCAACAGAAAGGGAGAAAGAGATTACAAACAGGGTTCAGAATTAGCACCATTAACCAGCCAAATGCTGGTGAAATATGCAGGTGGCTGGTAGATTTGCTTCACTCACCAGCCAAAAACACAATATTCATCGATTGAGTGGCTGGTAAACTTTGAACATTCACTAGCCATTTGGCTGGTAAATAAAAAATGTTAATTTAGAACCCTGATTATAAAACCAGACTTGGTGATCACAATCCAATCAGCGAGGAGTTGTACGACTTGCCAGGAACACTGCTACACAAAGTGTGTATTTGCCAATACAAAAAGTAAAATTATTAGCAATGAAGGTTATTTGAGTTGGATTTTAGTAATTGTAGACTACAGTTTCATAAATTATTCTACTTTTAATGGAATGTTGGACATCCTAATTAAAGCATTTAAATTCAATTACGTTTGTTTAAATTTTGTTTTACAAAATACTTATCAGATTATGCTAAATGTACCTTTCCATCTTCACAATGATGTGCATTTAACATGTTAACCAAATGTTATGAAATATGTTAACCAGATAATAAAATAAAAGACAATGTAGCCTAACAGAATAATAGTAGAGTATAGCATATTACAACTGAAGTAATCTTTTAAAGCTGTTCATATTCATATCATAACTTGGTCGTATGTGTAGCTAACTAATACCTCATACTTTGTTATGCCAGACAATGCTTGTCTTTCTAATAAAGCACCAGACAGAATATTTCCCATCTCCATTGCCTGGCATTACAAAGTAGGAGGCCATACAAGAAAAAATTGTAAAGAGAAAATGTATAAACATGGTGTATAAATTAATCTATAAAAGTACAAATAAGGGGATGTTAGATCTTGCTGTGACTGTGTCTATGATATTCAAATATATATATGTAATGCCTAGCAAATATATAACATGGCTGCATTTTTGATCAGAAAATGTTGCTGATGTTTAGGGACCAAAATCTCTAGAGCAAGTTAGTCATCACTTTTTATATTCACAAATGTTTCTTGTATTAATACTAATAATCTTTTGAAAATCAATAATAATATATTGATTTTTCAAATTTTACTTGTTATCTTTTATGTTAGAATTACAATACTTAGTCTGGTCTAAGACTATAACCCTCTGACGAATTGGATGATTAACTTACCTTACATACTTACCTGTGCTTTGTAGTATCCATGAGGAAAAATTCAATTAATTAGGCGAAGAATTGTCTAAACTCGTTCAATCATTTTTCTGAAATACCCACCATGTGCACTCAATCTGTGAATTAACTGTTTGTTTGTGAAATAATCATCCGTCTACATGTTGGTTTGCCTGACAAGTACAGGGTCTAATTACACACATAACATGGAATTATTTTTGTGTAAAGAACACAAAACAGGACAGAAATTGCAGTAACATTGTATTTTTTCATTAGGGGTCCATTAGTCTCTCTCTCTGATGAAGATGGATTAATCAAAATCTGCTTACCAAAGAACCCATTATTTTTTTTTCATTGAAAGGAATGAATGGGAAAAATTAAAGCAACATAGAAAAAAAAGAAGCATTAAGGGACTACAATTGACCAATGTAATTGCAAAGGGGCTTAGGACCATACATTCATTTTGCGCCATCGCTTTTAAAAGGCACGGACTGAAGGGTTTGATGCGACCAAGTCCTGAATTCTCCTGTCAAGGATACTGTAGATTTGAGGATTGCCCTGTCACTGTAAAAGTTACTGTGGATACTGAAGAGAACCTCAAGGCTACTGTGGAGTACCAAGGGGAACAGTGCATTCACAATTTCACAGAATTAAAAACAAGGCCTGTAAGAGCAAATGATAGAAACACACTGGGCCAAGACTTACAATGGCAACTCCCACAAGCCATGTTTCTTGACAAGCTATACAAAAAACCCTCAAGATGTAATGGAGTCAGGCTGCAGGGATGAGGCTCCTAGTCGCAATGTCCTCAAAACCATATCGTGGGAAGCACGTCAGAGAAGCCGTCAGCACAGCAATTAAATAATAAGTCTTCAAATAATGCTCAAAGAGAAGAAAGAAAGTCCTGATGAGGTCCTTCAAAAAATCATGCTTCACCCAAAAGCGGGTTCTACTTTGGTCAAAAAGGGGAATTGAAATTGATCAGGAATGATGCTGTGAGGACATTGTGTATCTCAATGCAACTGGCAGCATCATGCGGAAAGAGAAGGTTTCTCCTCCTTTCTATGTTTACGAGTTGGTGGTCAAGAATCCCCACAAAATCTCATCCCCTTTACCTGTTGCCACGTATCTGACCTGTGACCATACCCCCAGCCTCAGTTCCTTATTTTCTAGAGGCATTTCAAACTGATGTGGCAAGGTGCTTTGGAAGGTAAGGTATACAGTCACCCATCATGATCCTCTGCGATGGGTCGATGGTGTTAATGCAGGCTACATGCCTGTCATTTGCCAAGAAAGATCTCAAAGACACAATTAACCACTACTACAACATAGCCAGTGGAAAAGGAACAAAAGAAGATTTTGAGGTGCCCATTCTTCATCGTTGCTGTGACGTCCAGCCCAGTGTGGGCTGTGACATGGACTGTTTTGTTGAAGTTGCTCTCCTGTGTGTGTCCTGTCTCTAGTTTGCTCCCTCATGTGTGTTAGTTTGGTTCCCCCTAGTGTTCCTTATACATGTGTGTACATGTGTTATGTTATTTTGAGTGTGTCTGTAGGTGACGTCAGTGTTTTAGGTTCCCAGGTGTTTTGTATTAGTCTTCATTTGTTTGAGTATATAGCCCTTGTGTTCCTCGTTCAATGTGTTCCTGTTACGTGGTTCCCGGTTATGTGTTCTTGGCATGTCGTTTGGTGTATACTCTGTTTAGCTCCTCGTGGCAGTATTTGTTATCTAAGTTTTAGTACAAAAAAACTACAGTTGCTTGCATCTCCTTCGCGCCTGCCACAACTATTTACCGCTTCATATGGATACCAGTGACAGTTGCCTTGGCCATGTCATGAAAAATGGCAAGGAAATGTGCACGAAGTTGTAAGTACCATTAAAAAATAGTATTTGTGACATTCCTTTTTTGTGTCAGTTGTCTGAAGAACTTTATACAGTGATGAATTTTATTTTATTAATGTGCACAAGAAAGACCACAGCAACAAATGTTGTCTTATACCAAATCATAAGAACGGCACTGCTGTTAACTGACTAATGTAACCAGGTCTTTCCAAAATGCACACACTTTAAAAGTCTCTTATTAATGTACGTCGGCTCTGTCTGTGAAATGCTTAGAATACTGTTGTATTCAATACATTTGACTACTGATCGAGATACTGATCCAAAAAATAAGCAATTTCTTCTGAAGGATTATTGGTTATACTTTAGTCATTACAACTGGGCTACCTTTGTCTTCACCTTCACAATCATTTATACTATACACATTAAACAATCATTATGAACCTGTATATTAGTTTTGTTAATAGTAGATAAGTAATAAATAAGTAATAGTACATATTGATTAGCTAATAATGATATATGACTTAAAACTATTAATTACTAATTCACTTGTAAGTCAATTGTATTTTCTAGAATGTCGATAGTGCATTTTCTTATGTATTACTGTGTATTTATTTATTAGTGATGGAACATTATTCTACAGTGTGACTAGAATATGTATGCTGTACTCTTAATGCATACCCTTTTTATTTTATCCAGAGTGTACTCATTCAAGTTATTTGGGATGAGTATTTCAAACGTTAACCATCCATCCGTGAAACTACATTAAGTGCAATAACTATGTGCAACTATTTTCTTTCTAAACACATTTTTTTTACCAATAGAACAAATCCAAACATATAGTTGATGATGCAATTGTGGAGACAGTTGTAGAAGATAGCGGACTAGGTTGGAACATGTAAGGGCGCAAGACAAACATTGAGACAAACATTGAGATAAAACTTAAATAAACAAAGACACAGCAATAGTATCTATTGTATTCAAAATAATTAAGCAAACTGGATAATAACAAGAAATTAAGAGAATAGAGCGATTTATCGAAAAAAATTACATACATACGCATCTAACAACTATGGCTGAAAGTAAAACTGGGGAAACGATCCCAAAACGTAAGCGAGATTCATCGACAGACACGGACGACATACTATTTTCACCTCCAGGAACGGTAAGGGCAGATTTGGACGTATTAAAATCAATTAACGATAAATTGGGCATACTCAAATTAGTTAGTAAAGATATAAAAGCACTAAAAGCGAGTCTCGAAATGAATGACGAGAAAACGGCAAGGTTAGAGAAAGAGATAAATAAATTAAGTATATCTGTTAACAACATGGCAACCGATATCAATGAACTAAAAAAGGAGAACAAACTTTCGAAAGAATCGTTACTGGATATACAAACTAGATCAATGACAAATAATATTGTACTTACAGGTATCAAAGAGAAAGAAGGAGAGGTTATTGAGGAGGTCGTGGGTGATTTTCTCCAAACAGCGCCTAAAATCCCATGCAAAACTGTTAAAAATATGATGAACACGTGGATTGTTTTGTGGGAGTGGAAATGTATTGTATGTGTTTGGAATGGTGAAAAAGATTGAGGATGCCATGATATGAGTGTAGTGTTGATGCTTGCATACCCCTATACTATTGTAGGCCTAAGTTTGTGAGCTGGGGCTGTATGGCGGACTGTAAGGTTGTACAGAGGGATAATGCTTAAGATTACGAAATTAACCTATATATTTTATGGATTCATTGCATAGTAGAACAAACTGCTTAGAATTAATATTTATCTAATAAAATGTGTTTAATAATTTACTTCTGTGGAGAGGTCTCTTTCCTTAAGGGGACGGCCTGAAGGACCTAGGGCCTCATTTATAAAGGTTGCATACGCACAAAAGAAGACGTACGCAGCTCTCTACGCAATAAATGGGATTTATAAAAAGCAAACTTGACGGTAAAATGTGCGGTCCTTCACGACAACTCTGACCCATCCATACGCACAAAAACAGGTGAAATGAGAAATGGCGACACCGTCGGCAGATGGATGAAACACGTAGGCTTCTGTAGATCTGTCTGAAAGTGCAGAGCATTGTTTAAACAAAATCTAAATACTGCCTCTCATTAATAATATGAAGATGTCACAAAGCCATGCTTAGAATTATCAGCCTGCAGTGAAAAACAAACAAAATAAAACAAGATTGTAACGTAAATGTAAATGAAGCACATTTTGCACATATTTGCAAGAAGAACATTCAAATATCTGTAATATTGGCATGTTACGTAATTCATCCTCATAAATAATACGGTACAGGGCTGTACACTGCGACCGAAATGGTCGCATATGCGACCTTTTGAAATGCCATTGCGACCCTAATTTTTAATGGGTCGCAAATGTATCACTGATTATTTTTAAGCTTAGGTTTTAGGCAATATGCTATGATTTATTATGAGCATTTATTAAAACAGAAATTTGTATTTTAAGAATACGTGTATAATGTGCTCTGAGCATTCAACACATCAAGTTGGCTTCAGCCCCGCGATTACCCTTCGCCCCCCTCCCGGAATGGTGTAGCCTAACGTTGATTTAAAAAAATCTTCCTCTCGTCAAGACGCACGCAGCAATCGCATCAACATAGCTATTCAAATCTGAAGTTTTAAAATTAAGCGGAAAATGTACTAATAAAAAAAAAGTGTAACCAAAACATCACTTGATGTCGATTCGCCAGGTCAAACGGAGCCTGTGTGTGAGAATAATGAGGCTGAGAAGGATTCATCAGGTAAAAAAAACGGATATATGAATTTCGACACCAGTAGCTCGAAGAATACCAGTGGTTAAGGAAGGTACCAAGACAGAGCAATGCACTGTGTGTAGCCTACTGTAAATTATGTGGGCCTTTAATTGTAGTTCTGTCCAAATTTGTAACCGCGTCAAAACATTTCAAACACGAAATATTGAAGCTTTAAAATTAAAGCATGACGCACGGGAGGTGTAGAGACAGGTACTGTACATATCCCGTAATGCAGCATCACTCCCGACTGCATTTCGGTGTCAAGATTCAGCAAACCGCGCAATTGAGGAATCTGAAATTATAATTACGTTCAATGTAGCGTATAACAGCTATAGCCAAAGAGGAAATGCTATTCACCAAATATATATTGCAAATTATCCCTTTGAAGAAGAACGGGGTGGCACTTAATCAAACATATGCTAACCACAGATCATGTGCTGAATTCATCAGACACTCCAGCAAAAAAAAATTCTTCGACCCAGTAGCCTACTTCTCTTAACATAACAGTGATACCGACAAGTTATGTTAAGAGAAGATTTTTACAATAGGCATTTGCCGTAAACCACAATTATTAAAATAATCTGGTTCTACATAAATGTGGGCTACTGTTATAAACATGTTAAACAAAAAAAACATAATTCCAAAGTAATCCTGTAAAAAAAGTAATTCAGTAAACCTGAATCGTGAACCATGAACCAAACGCATTAGGGAAAACGTAACCCTTGACCGATGTTGTAATTGGCAAATGATGAAAAACGATAGGATATGCATAAATATACGTGAATACTTTAATAATATTCTTTTAACTCTAAAACTTGTAAAAAAAACTTTTTTTAATAGTTCATTCATATTACCATCTTGTGATGTACACAATATGTGAATGTAACTGAATTATACAGTCTATATAAAAAAACATGCGTGACACCGGCGAAAATATTCATTAGCTACTAGGATACCAACATGAGTGACACTCCTAAACAATCTCATATTTGGAAGTTTTTTTACAAAAAACTACAAAAATGCAGTATGCAGTATATGCAAAGCAATGCTATCAATTCATTTTGGCTCCACCAACAATCTCCACAGGTATGTAAAAACAAAACATTCAACAGTCCTGTTGCCTCAGCTGAAAGTTAACATAAACTGGATTTAGAACATGAATGTAGTTAACTGTCCACAGCTTTACTAAGGCTAGAGTAGTACATGTTATTGTGGCCGTTAGATCATTTGGGCTGATTAGAAAATGTGTATAATCATTATTTGCAATAAAGTGCGATTTAAAAAAAGACTTAACAAAGAGCCATTTTGAGAGCCAAATGAACCGACTCTTTTAAGTGAACTTATCCAAGTGAGCCGGATCACTAAAAAAACTCAAAATTCCCATCACTAATACCGACATCTCCACGAAAGAGTGTGAAATAACTTTTGCTTGCGTCTTGAAAAGGGAAGACCTTACAACATCCTCATTGACCATATTGAGGTTCAACATGCCCATGCAAAAGGAACTTTCATTACTTATATACATTTAATTCAAAATTCTGCCAGTCTGTACCAAACATAGCATTTTGAAAACTTAAATAAAATAATTTTGCACTTCATAATGTACTGTATTTTCTATTGCAGTAAATCTATCCCAATCAATGTTAAAGAAAACAAGAGGGCATGTGGTTTAAAAGATGACAAGTAATTAAAGTGCACATCTGTAGGCAATACATGCTCTTTATAATTAATTATTATCCAGAGCAGCATAATATAAATAATTTGTGCGACCAAATCATGTTTTGCGCCAGTAACTGAAAAAGTTAGTAGCGCAAGTGCCACCGGTGGAAAAGGTTAGTGTAGAGCCCTGCCGGTAAACAGAACAAAATCATGTTTAAAACTGATATTCTTGTCGATGTCTCTGTCTGGTGGTGCAGATAGTTAAATAAATAGATGATGATAGATAGAAAATAAATAGGTAATAGAAAGTATTTATTGTCCATTGGGGAGTATTGTTTTCATAGTATAACTGTCGTAATCAGATACAGAAACTTAGTGTTCATTTATTTAGTCCTTTTCATTTTTAAATGAGTTTCATCGTGACGCATGTCTTAACTAGGGCTGAAACGATTCCTCGAATAACTCGAATAACTCGATTACAAAAATGTGTCGACACAAAATGACTTGACTCGAGGCTTCGTTTAATCAATGTTACCAACGTTGTATCGCGCACAGTGGTTCCGCACCGATGATTATTACTGTCGCGCACCGGGCTCACGCTGCTAGCGACAATGACTCTGTCTATTTATTATATAAGCAATCCAGATTGCAAATGTAAATAGTCTTATTAAAATATTAGTAAGTAAATATGTCACACTTTTCTAATAGAGTTTAGTGGCATATTTTCGAAATGTGCAATGTTTCCTTTGTTGTTACGCGACGTTTATCGCGTTGAATCAAGTGCTATTATTCTGAAGGCGAAACTAGTCAAAGCTAGGAATCCACTAAAGAAGCTAGATCCACACTGGTCTGGAGAAACA
>JACXGM010010779.1:0-25730 GCA_016801145.1 Umbra pygmaea | reverse complement strand
TGAATTATAGCCGATAAAATAATATATGCTTCCCAATACGATAGCGTTACGTTTCTGTACATGAAAAAATGAAAGCGCAAGTTAATATCACAGTCACCATAAATGTTCAAGGCTTGTCATTTTAAATGAAGAACACGTTGCTATGCAAAACAGACAGCCGGTATATTTCGCTCCTCATTACCTATATCTCCCCACCTTTCAAAACGAAGCGCCAGGCTCTGGTTGCGCGTGTCAACGCGCCACGTGATTTAACTAATAGGCTATACGTAAAAAATTAAAAAAACTTCTTAACCGTTTAACTGATAGTATTAACCGGTCAAATGTTTTACTTTCGGTTAACGGTTAAACGGTCAATATGAGCATCCCTACCAACAATAGTCACCTTTAAATCCAGACTCAAAACACATCTGTTTAGTTACGCTTTTACTGAATGAACTCTGTGCTAAGTTCAGTCTCTTTTATTTCTTAAACTGTACTATTTTTCTAACTGTTTTTCACTTTTATTTTTATTGCTTTACATTTATCTGTTTTAAAGTTTTCCTGTTTTTTTAAGCACCTTTCATTGCCATTGTGTATGAAATGTGCTATATAAATAAACTTGCCTTGCCTTGCCTTGCCTATTAACTCACCAAAATAAAATTACTGTACTCTCGGTGGAACATATTCAACATTATTTGTGGTGCATTGTTTAGCAATATCCATATTTCCTGTTTGTTTTGTGTACATTTTAAAGGGCTAGCTCTTCTACCTTAGATGGCTAGCCATTCTAGTTTCAGAAATAGTGCTCACTGGTGCATAAAACACCTTTGATACAAGGTGTTTTAGACTTTTATTTATTTTTCCATTTGTCCAATCCCCTTTAAGCCTGTCTCATCTGCAACTCCCCAGCAGGTGCAGGATAGTCAAAGAACAATCAAGCTTCCTCTAAGCACAAGGCGCTAAGCCGTCCGATTCATATCACACCGCTTGTTCAACATGGAAGCAGTTGCCACAAGTTAATGTAATAGATTACTTTCCTGGGTTGGGCTGAGTTCACAACTCATTAGAAGTTCCTCAGTAAAACCCTATTGACCAGGTACAAGACGTTTATAACTTACCAGTGATCTATGAAAAACTAACACATGGTTACACTGTAAAAAATATGTAATTTGACAAGAAATCCATTGTAAAAGGTTACAGTTTTTTACCTTCAACTGGAAAAATGGGAACATTCTAAAATGACATAACTTATTTTACCTGGTCATTAGGGTCTTACTGGAGAACGTCCCATGAGTTGTTGAACTCAGCCCAACCAAGAAAAGTAATCTATTACACTAACTTGTGGCATCTCTGGTGAGGGGTTATATATTCACTTGAGACTGACGTGAAAAGATGTGTGACTACTTACCCATCAACCCATTGATCATGGGAAAGAAAAGTTTGAACTGCAGTGGAGAGGTAATAATTCTGATATGGTATCACAACAAGCATACAGAAAGCGCTGGTTGTGGTAAATGGTTGATTGTATCTATAATGCATATTGGTTGGTAATGATGAAAGTACCATATCTTGGGGTTAACATATCACCCACCTAATATTTACATAGTATGAAATACATATACAGTACATGTAATAGACTAAACAAAGGAGCTTCTTGCTGTGGGGCAATTAGGAGATTGAAAATCTTTCCCACAGGTCCCCCACATTTCCATGAAGTGAGGTTCCATTAACCTCCATAGAACATGTAATATGTGTTGCAGCTATTGCTAAGCTCTGTCAACCAGACAGGCTAAGATATCTTTGTTTTTTTCTGTATTAAAATGAGAACTCAATAATGTAAAACAATTAACTAACAGCAAAGGATGCTATAAAATAAATGTTGCTTTGTTTGAATAAAAAAGTGAAATATTTAGTGTTTGTTATCACACCACTGACGAGGAGGGAAGTCCTGTCTCTAACGGCAATGCAGATGTCACATGACCTTGGACTAATACATAGACAAAAAAGGCCGGTTTGATAGAGGGAGTGGGGTGAGCATTTCTCAGGTAATGAGCAACTATCTTTTACATCTCTGCCCTGAAGATGCACCAGAGGCTGGGCAAGGGAGAGAGGCAAAGTTTGGTTCAGGGTTGAAAGGATGCTTTAGGAAAGACACAGACAGAGTGTAAAAAATCTAAAAGAGCAACTGACCTAATTTGATCTTGTTTTCAAGCTTGCTCATTAAAAAATACAGCTGCTATGACAAAAGCCAAACCAGAGTTTTCTTTCAGGTGTGATTTGATGTCAGTGTGCAGTGAATTGGAAGGGGAGATCTCCATGGCGCATTACTTGCACCATCTCTCTTTGACTCTTTCTAAAAAAAACACATTGGATTAGAAAGCCAGATGCCCCTCCCATCGGACCTTCTCCTCCAATGGGTTTCAAGAAGGAGACAAACGGAAAGAGGACGCAAGGAGGAAATGGTGATGTTCCCTGTGTCTGTTCTGTCACCAATTAGCTTGAGCTTTCGTGATCACTTGAGTGCCTCCAGCTGTGGGCATCTGTGACTTACACATTTTCTCTATCATTGAGCAACTCTGTTTTGGATGAGACATAATGTTTAATTTTTATTAAATTCCGTCCAGAGCCTGCTGGTTTTCTGTTCTACATAGCATCTGCTGCTCCCACTTGGTGTCTCAGGTTTCTCTCAATACATTGATGTCCCAGATTAGAGGGTTACCATGAAAATAAATAATTAGACCAAATTGAAAGACCTGTAGATTTGTCCATTTTGAGTTTAGGCTAAATGACTCACTTTCATATCAGAGGTGTTTTTTAACTATACATGGTGTTTTCTGATTGAGGAGCTCAGTCCTCCATTAAAAGAGCATTATTCAATTTCACAAACCAAAAAAATAATGTATAATTTATGATCCTGCTGATCGCAAACATAAACTGTCTGACATGAGAAAGTGGAAGAGAGAAGGAGAGGACGAAAGTGCCCCTGAGCCAAAATATGTTTTGAATAATAAACTGTAATGTTCTTTTTAATTCTAAGTCTGACATGCTTTCTGCCTCAATGAATTCACATTTTACCTGCAGTTCAGTTGAGCGTTCAGAAACTCAGGCTGCCCATGGAACTGTGAGCAGTGGTGCACTTGGCCACGGAAGAGCAAAACATCAGAGGAACATTCCAGAATCAGGGTTCCAAAAGCAAAGTCCCATGGCAACTGAGGCATTGCTGACAACAGTTCAACGTCATTCCATTTTTGTGCTAATTACCACAGCTGTTTATGAAACCAGGCAGATGGCTTATTTGATGCAAGCACCATTCACACACAAATACACATGTTCCCTTTACAGGAAATAAGATGCAACAGAGGGGGAAGAGATCGACAGACACTTTACCGTGGAGAGGGAAAATCAAACCAACTGAGAGGTTCATATTATCTAATGAGTCTATCGCTAGTTGAAAGGAAGCTCCCCTGTGAGTCCATGGCCAGACCAGATGTTAGCAGGGCCATTGGGGCTCTGATCTGCTGGTGGGAACACACACTCACATTTGATGTTTTCCTATGTGGGAAAATTAAACAATATTCAATCTTTAACCCTAACTGTAACTTTTACTCTAAACCTAACCCTAAATATGCAGTTTGTGATTTTGGCCACTTCTTGTAAGAGCTGCTATTGAGCTAAAAAGGGTCCCTGAAAATTGTGTAATTTGTCATGTATTTGTGCTCTATGTCATGATATGTGCTACATGTAATCTAAACTTTATCAACTGTACAAAAAAAGGACATTACATGGTTCTGGTCTCTCTATGCGGGGGCACCCAGAGTTATGCGAGGCAACACATGACCATGGCCTAAAACTACACCTTGCTAACAGACCTGCATCTGTGAACATAGCCTAGCCAAGCGAATATCTTGCCACAGACAGTAGTTGCTGTGAGGAGCAAACCTTTCAAAAAATGTATCAAGTCTCCTCAAGCACTCTGCAATTGTACAATTTTTATAGGCAAGGATAAGAATTAGTATGTCCAAGGGAAAGAATGTCTCAAAATAGAACAGTGTGCATGTGTTTTACTGCATGCATCCTGAGAACAATATATTCAAGCCATAGCAAGCAAAGAGCGCCAAGTCCAGCTTGCCACTGAAAATAGCAAAGGTTTAATTAAGAACCCAATAAATGCACTAGGTTGACAGAGATTTCGAATGGAGATTGTGCACACGTATGCATGCAAACACACGCAGATTCACAAACACACATCGACAAACACAATATTCTTCAGTTGCTTGGTAATTGCGCTATGACTTTCGTTATCATTTGGCAACAGAAGTAATAATGTTCTCAGCTCCGGGTGATTTGCAATTACAGCGTTGTCGTGATCCTCCCACATGAATACATTTCATCTGCTGCTGTAGAAAGTCTGAGGCAGGAAGGGGTGTTTGCACTGACGAGGCACATTCAATCAATCTGCAAAGTTTTTTTTTTCTCCAGTGCTTTACAAACTTTTGCTCGTGGACACTAGCTGGTGGGGAAGGTCTAAAGAGAAGATGATGTTGAAAGAAGGACGAGAAAGAAACAGAAAGGACAGAAAACGAACAAAAACCTGAAAGGAGTGTGGCATATTTTTTAAATACACCAGTGGGCAAGATGTAGAAAGAAGGAAGTGGTTAAGAGCCAGAGCCGAAGAGTAACATCCTTTTAACACTGTTAAGATCAGCCCCTCCCCCCTCAAGTTAGAATAAAAAAATAATCTAGAAGCATTCTTTTCAATCAATTTAGTGAAAAAAATATCTTTGAGTAACAGTGCGATCAATATTTAATATCATGTTAATTTCTGTCAGGTGAATTTGAAATGACAGTGCATGTTGAGAGTGGACATTTGAAATCCCAGGCTGCTTGCCACAGTCTTCAAATAATTATAGGCCAGTACAGAGACGCACAAGCTGAAGAGTGTGTGTGTATTTGTGTGTCTGCATTAATAGTTAAGCAAGGTAAACTTGACCTTGTGGGAACATTTCACCTGTCCATATGTGGCAAAAAGTTATTTTTGGTGCTAGGTTAATGGGACACGTTTGAATTAGGGTATTGTTCAGCAGTTAGGAATTATGGTTAACAGTTATGGGTAAGAATTAGAGTTAGGCTAAGTATTTCTGTTTACTAATGGGCTTACGTCAGTGGTTCCCAAACTCTCTTGGCTTATGACCCAATTCTGATATCTGAAAATTTTCACAAACCCAACCGTTTAAAAAAAAATTCAAAATCTTTACTTCTTTTCTTGGGGCTATGACAATCAATTGCAAAGTGTTCTTATAGTATTTCTTATTGCATTAATAACTTATTGAATTTGTATAATTTGGAGCTATGCCAGCCAATTATATATGATTACTGTGACATTCCTGATTCTGGCTTATCTGATTTACCACCACTAATGACATGGCTGCGCTTGTATGTCACGTCTGACTTTCTCAAAGTCAGAAGGCGTGGGCACATGACAGGAAATTACAGAGCAACCCTATCTTCATCAGGCAACAACACGTAAGAACTGCTGGGTTGAAAGTGAAAGGTCAGTTACTCTTGGAGAGTCTGAAAGAAAGCTGAGAGAAATCCAAACCCATTCTGTTGCCAAACACATTCCATACGCCTTTCCTCTCCCAACACAACATGCCTAATCAGGCCTTTAATTATCCCAAAACCAACCAACACTTGCCTAATCAGGCTTTTAATTATCCCAACACCAACCAACACAACATGCCTAATCAGGCCTTTAATTATCCCAAAACCAACCAACACTTGCCTAATCAGGCTTTTAATTATCCCAACACCAACCAACACAACATGCCTAATCAGGCCTTTAAATATCCCAACACTACCCAACACAACATGCCTAATCAGGCCTTTATCTTAACACCAACCGACACGGCTAATAAGGCCTTTAATTATCCTAACACTACCCAACACAACATGCCTAATCAGGCCTTTAAATATCCCAAAACCTACCGACACTTGCCTAATCAGGCCTTTCTCACCTTCAGCCCATAGTTACTTCTATTCCACATCACCCTAACCCCTATGCTCCACCCAAACCCTTGGTTCCCCGTTGTTTTATCGGGCCACTCAATTAGCTGTTTCTAATACGACACAGTTAAGGCCTGTTGAACTGAGAAATTCCGTTTGCCCCTCTATTAATAGAAACCCTCTACACAGCATTTATGTTTTCTAGCTGTCTCTACAGTTTTGCTTTATCACTCACCACCCATCTCCCTCTCTGTCTCTCTATTTCCCTGTAATGCTCCCTCACAGATGGTCTTTCAACACCAGAAATTTCACAGCAGATCTACTTTAGGTATAAACAAGTGTCCATGTCCCTTGGAATTCAGGAGATGCTTTCAATAACCTCCACTAGGGGGGAGTTAAGCCAGGCAAGTTGATGAAAGGCTGATTCAGAGTTGATGCACTTAGATAAGTATGCATGGGCAGAGTTATGTTTTAAAGGCACAGACTCTGAACATTGTTGACAACAGCATTATTGCATTTCAAACAGCTTGTAAAACCTATATACAATCTACAAGTTATTGTGTGTGCAAGTATACTGTATGTATAATTTTTTTTTGGTCAGATGACAGATTAAAAAAAAAGTAAAAGTTCGCATTACTTCAACAGCATACAAAAATATTGGTTAATTGCTGGCATTGCCAATTGTGTTTCATTACTACACTGCTCAAAAAAAGGGAACACTCAAATCACACATTGGGTCTTGATGACTGAAACATACTAAAGATCAACATTTTTACAATAGAACAAAATGAAGTAAAAACGGTCAACAGAAACCAAAATTACCAACCCGATTAAGATCTGGATTTAAAACCACACAGAAAATCTATGTAAACAATTAAAATCCCAGGCTGTTCCAACTTGCCTGAATTTCATCACAGTGTCATCCCCAACTCTGCTGCCCCCCCCGTTTCTAGTGCTCACTATCGCCAGAGTTCTAATCCCTCTAGTTTCCTTTATTGCCTATGATTACGTGCTCAGTGTCGAGTATTCTGTCTTGCCGAATAGAGGTATTAGGAGACAGATGCAGATGAAAGGATTTTAATAGGATGTTTCCAGCAAACATGTATCATAACTTAAGAATATAACACTAGTAATATCAATGAAGGACCCATGAACAGCATAACAAAACAATATTCGACACTGAGCCCGTTAGAACATCAGGTTTATATATCCCACTGATGAGGGAACAGAATACAGCTGTGCTCCTTTCGCACCTGAGCACGTAATCATAGAACATAAAGAAAACTAGAGGGACTAAAACTCTGGCGAGAATGAGTGCTGGAAACAGGGGAAAGAGTTGGGGCTGACACACGGCAACTTATAATGTGACTCAGTAGTGTGTATAGCCCCTGTATGCACTCTCGACAACATCTGAGCATGCTCCTGATGAGACGGTGGATGGTGTCCTGGGGACCTCCTCCCAGACCTGGATCCGGGCATTAGTGAGCTCCTGGACAATCTGTGGCGCTACATGGTGGCGTTGGATGCATCGATATATAAATTCCCAGTGGTTCTCAGTTGGATTCATGTCTGGGGATCGTGAAAGCCAGTCAATGACATCCATGCCTTTGTTATCCATGAACTGCCTACACACTCTGGCCACATGAGGCTGGGGATTGTCCTGCAACAGGAGGAACCCAGGGCCCAATGCACCAGTGTTAGGTCTGACGATAGGTCTAAGGATTTCATCCCAGTAGCTAACAACAGTTAGAGTAACGTTGGCTGGCACATGGAGGTCTGTGTGACCCTCCAAGGATATGTCGCCCCAGACCATCACTGACCTGCCACCAAATGGGTCATGCTGGAGGATGTTGCAGGCAGCATAGCATTCACCACTGTGTCTCTAAATCTGTCATATTGTCAGTGTGAACCTGCTCTCATCTGTGAAGAGAATGGGGTGCTATTGGCAGACCTGCCAATTCTGGTGTTCTCTGGTGAATGCCAATCGAGCTGCATGGTGCTGGGCTGTGAACACAGGTCCCACTAGAGGACGTTAAGCCCTCATGACACCCTCAAGGAGAGTATTTCTGACAGTTTGGCCCTGTCCAGGTCTTCTTGTGTAACGGCCCATCTCCTGGTATCTCCTCCATACTCTTCAGACTGTACTGGGAGACACAGCAAATCTTGCAACGACAAGGAAGAATGTGCTACCCTGGAGGAGCAGGACTATCTGTACAGCCTGAATGGGATGCAGGTACATCCTCATGCTACCAGTAGTGACAAGGACACTAGCAAAATGGAAATCTTAAGATTCAGTCAGGAAGGATAAGGAGAGGGCAATTGTCTATGGGCACCACCTATAAAACCATTCCCTTTTTGGCGGTTGTGTTTTTGCTGCCTCTCCAGTGCACCTGTTGTCTCTTTCATTTGCACCAAAACAGGTGACATTGATTCACAATTGCTTATGCTTTCTAACTGGACCAGTGTTGCCACAGTTATCTGATTACTGATTACTTCTTTTTCCAACATAAAAATTACAACCGGTTTTGCCAACACTCACTTTATTGAAAGTGCATTTTTAACAGTAATGTCAACAATGTATCTCCTGACATTTTAAGTTGAACTTAAAAACTATTTCCTGAAAAAAAATATGTTTTTATAAAAAATAAAATAAAGACAGTCTTTCTTGAGCTGACATATTTAACTGTTAACACTATAATGACAAGACTTACTATTTATTATCTACATTGTTTATAAATGAAAATAATAAATTATATATACTTATACATTCTTTCAAAATAATAGTGCTTGTTTTAATTCACTGCAATAATCATTGTTAATTCATTATTAAGGTAGTGAATTGTAACCAAATGCTATTGTATTGTGTGTAAAGATACAATAAGAGTATATGATAGCAAAAAAATATTTAACTTTTTTTTACAAACTTTTTATTAATAAGAGTAACCAATACGTTTTACACACATTTTGATTGAATACATTGTCAGTGTCTCATGTGAAAACATTATTACATTTGAAAAACAATCACTAGAGTCTGTTTTATCCAAAAATAAACTAATTTTAGCAACACATGAACATGGACACACTACCTATCTATGCAATGAATTAACAATGATTATTATAATGAATTACGAGCGCTATTATTTTGAAATGGAAAATCCAAGGGCCGGCTCTGAATGTCCTCATGCTGAAAACATGACTAGTCGCATACGTGCCTTCACTCCCCGAGATGCAAGTAGAAAGCAAAAATATATATTTTTAATAAGGAAAATTACAAAAATACTAACACACAGTGACTTGGATAAGTAACTTTAATCAGATTACTGGTTTGGAAATAGTAACGCATTAGATTACTTGTTACTAAAAATGTGGTAGTTTTAACTACGTAGTAGCATGACTGTCTTGGACACGAACAGAACAACAAAGCTTTTACCATGGCAGATGGGGATTGAACTGGGGCCCTTATTGAGACTATTCAGATGCCCTAACCACTAGGCCACCTTGCTGCCAAACTTGCTAGATTGCAGGATTAATTTGAGGGTATTTACATCCAAATCATCAGGTGAACAGTGTGGGAATTACAACACTTTATTTGTGGTCCCCCCTTTTTTAAGTGGCCAAAGTAATTTTACAATTGTCTGCTCCTGTTCCAAGAGTGGGTCATTCCCGCATTAGTTCAGTGACAAGAAACAAGTTTAGCAGAAAAAAGGTCTAGATTTTATTTAAAATGGTGGCATTTTCATTCAGAATCTGTTGCTGTTAACTGTCAATATGAATTTCAAAGAGCTATCACTGCCAGGAAAGCAATACATCAATAGGATGAAAAATCTAAACAAACACATCAGAGAGACAGAAACAACAATAGGTGTAGCCAGATCAACTATTTGGTACATTCTTATAAAGGAAAACAACACAGGTGAAGCTCAGGAACACCACAAGGCCTGGAAGACCACAGACATTACTATGGTGGATGACAGAAGAATGTGTTCCCTGGTGAAGACAAACCCTGTCACAAAAGTTGGCCAAATCAAGAACGCCCAAAATGATGACAATTGTGTTACTATCCAAATAATCTCAGAACTCACTGTTGCACACACTGATTTAACTTTAATGGAATGAAATTGTGTATGACAGCTGGTTTTCAACCGGATTGGCCTTGAATACAGAGCTTAACCGTGTGTTTAGTGATGAGAAGTTTGAAAAAGGGGTAGCAGACCAGTCAATATGAGTCTGCAGGTCCTGATTTATAATTTTATGGGAAATTAGTCTAATTTGACTCCTATCATAGGAACACACATAAGACTTCAGAACTGCAGCATTTTCCCTTCACCCTGCATTCCTATGGGTTTAATTGCAGGAAACGACCTTTAAAAACTGCAAATGTGTGTGAACATTTGGGGTTGGATGGGTTTTATGAGATGAGGGTTTGTTACTACAACAATAAATTAAAATATCCATCTGTACCGTTGCCAACTTGCTAATAAATGTGTACAGTTAGTGGATCTTCTCAAATACTGTTTGAGTAGACTTGGTCTAGTTGGGTACAGTCGATCTACCTGCCAGACATGCTATTAGCTCCTGAGCTCCAATCAACAATGACTGCCACTGGCAGTTGATGGCTAAGTGTAACCTAATACTAATGTCGAACCCTAAACCTAACCTTTGACCTAACCTTATCCCTAACCTCAATAACACAACCTTTATGCGTAAACCTAACCTAACCAGTTCCTAGTTCCTACCGCTAAACCTAAACTCTAATGCCCTAACTCTGAGACCTTTCCGTAACCCTGAGTCTAGCCAAATGTCCTCCCTTTGACACATTTCTTTTTTTTGGGGTTCTACCCTTCCATTGTCTTGTCCAATTCCCCTTTCCTCGGCAGGTGCTGGATGGTTTGATATCGATGAGCTGTCCGATTCTTATTAGCATTACGTTCATACATTGTTGGGAGGATACAAGTTAGTCAACTACACAACTGTGATTGAATTAAAGGATTTCAGTGGTTGTAGAATTTATATATACTTGCAACAACCCTCAACTTCTAACTCTCAACCTAACTGTTCTATCATTACTCTAAACTTGATGCTAACCCCTAATACTTTTGTTCGTGAGACTGGCCCAACATCCTCACCTGGAAACATTTCCCATAGCTTGCTACACTTGGGAGGACTTTAGGGACACACAAGTAGATCAAAACAAGAACTCTCCTCACCTCTGCTGAGCAGTTGCAGGTTGCGGACCTCCTCTCTGACTTGTAGCTGGAGGACCTGCTGTAAAACCTCTTGTCTCAGTGTCTCCTGAACGATGCCCATTCTCTCCAACTTCTCTCCATTCAGCCTCAGCAGCGCACGGCCTGGAGGAAAAAGTCAGGTCTTGAAACTGGTGTAGCATGTGGAAGTGTCCTCACGAACTGACAACCCTTAAATACACAGCATTATCAAAGGCATTGACTGGTAGTGTTGTCTGCTAGCGATGCAGTCACCCTTGGTTTAAACTTTGGGCTTATCCAAATCAGCTTGACGTCTACTACACAGGCAGTGCTTTTTGTCTGTGCATTGGCTTTTACTCTTTGAACGTTGGTGTGTACTGTATACTGGTCAGACCTGCTAATGTAGAGTAACAACTGCTCTGTACTATCTCATATGCAACTGATGTATCATGAAGATCTCTGGAAGAGTTGCTGGAAGTGCAATGTCAGGTCTAAACTAAGCATTAACTGTGTTTTCTCAGCTTCATCTACCAAGTCATCAAATAAATGCCAGAAAGCATTAAGGGGTGATTCATCGAGACAATTTATTTAATATGTTTTAACTACAAAACCAAGGTGTTTTAACCATCAGGACACATTTACTATACCATTACCCACAGAGAACATAGCACGTTATCCAGGGAGAGAGATGGGAGGACACACACACAGACATGTTCATGCACAAACCCATTATACACACATCCTGGCGGAGGGTGGGGTTTGGTCCTTCAGTCCTTCAAACTGGGGGAACCCATTATATCTGCAACAGCCAATGGGAGGAGCCAGTGTGTGGACTACGTGATAATTAGACACATCACTCATAATATTATTAGCGCTCCTCATACATCCATCCACTCTCATTTCCATCTGGACATGGACACACCACAAAATAACTATGTAAATGCATGCACACATCGTACCTAAGTCTGTATACACTCACAATAGTTTTTGTGTCTTAATGGGGACCGGAGTACTAATCCTAACCTAAAACTCCATATTTCCTAGCCCCAAACCTAACTTTTACCTTAAATCTAACATTAACCATACCCCAACCTTGATGCCTAAACTTCACCTTACAATAATGCCTTACCCTAATCGGTACTGCCTAAATAGTAACCCCAATTCTAACAGGAAATTACTTTTAAAAACTGCAAATGTTTCTCTCTGCCAACCAACAGGGGTGTGAACATTTGTGGTTGGATGAGTTTTATGAGATGAGGGTTTGGTGACACACCAAAAAATTAAAATATCCATTTGTACTGTTGCCAACTTGCTAGTAAATATGTGTAAGTGGACCTTCTCAAATAGTGTTTGAGTAGACCTGGTCTAGTTGGGTACAGTCAATTTACCTGCCAGTAGGGTTGGGCATCAAGAACCGCTTCCAACTCTCAGAGTATCCTTCCTGTCCCGATCTAATTGTTTTTTTAATTTTTTAAACTTTATTTAGACAGGGAAGACAGACTGAGACCATGGTTTCTTTTAAGGCTGTGCCCTGTATAGCCAAACATACAAGTATAGTATACACAAACAACAAAAAAAAAATAAATGAACAAAGAAAAAAATAAAATAAACTGACAAAAAAACGAACTATATAATTAATCAGAAACAATCACATATCAGTTCATATTGATTATCCAGGAGACATTTAAATTGGGAGAGTGACACCAAGGAGCTTAACTTGAGTTTAGTCTGCAGGTTATTCCACAAGTATGGTGCAAAGGAACTAAAAGCAGTCTTTCCCAGCTCTGTGGAGCTTGCTGGAGTGTTCAAAGTAATCCACATCAGAGATCTGGTGTTAACAATTGAATGTCTAATTGAAATTAGAGAGGATCAATAATGAGGAAGTTTTAAAAGAAGTGCTTTATGGATAAACAAGAGGGCATGTTTTTCACGCCTCACAGAGAGAGAAGGCCAGCCCACGTGTTAAGTTCTAAAGCTCTCACCAGTAATAAATCTAAGAGCACAGTGGTAAATTGCATCCAGCAGTTTTAATGTGGTAGCTGAAGCTTGCATATATAGAATATCACCAAAGTCCAAAACTGACATGAAAATAGCTTGAATATTTTTTTTCTATTAGTGAAAGACAGACAGGCCCTGTTTCTATAAAGTAAGCCAATCTTGATTTTTAACTTTTTTACCAATTCAGTGACATGTGTTTTAAAAGAAAGCCTGTCATCCAACCATAACCCCAGATATTTGTATTCAGAAACCTGTTTGATTTCACAACCATCCAAGCTAGTCAATACAAAAGTGTTTCTAACTAACAAGTGGGACCTAGAAAAGAACATGAAGTTAGTTTTCTTGGCATTTAGAACAAGTTTAAGTTTAAAAAGAGATCTCTGTAAAATCTTAAAATCAGACTCCAAGTTTTTAAAAGCTACATCAGCAGAGGGAGCAATAGAATACAAAACAGTATCATCGGCATAAAAGTGGAACTTGTCATGTTTAAAATCATCACAAATATTATTGATGTAAAGCAAAAATAAAAGTGGACCGATTATGGAACCTTGCGGGACCCCTTTAAGTAACACTAAGGGCTCAGACTTCACTCCATCAACCATAACAGCTTGAGTTCTACCTTTCAAATAATCATAAAACCAATTACAGAGATCGACGCCTAGTCCTAAACATGACAACTTGCTCAGGAGAATAGCATGGTCAACAGTATCAAATGCTTTTGACAGATCCACAAACAGAGCAACACAATACATTCGATCGTCCAGGGCATTTACAATAAAATTTATGACAAGCATGGTGGCCGTCGTGGTACTTAGTTTAGGTCTGAAACCAGATTGGTTAATGCTAAGAATACGGTTGACAGAGAGAAAATACTGTAATTGTTTATTTACTAGTGACTCAAGGATTTTAGCTAAGCATGGGAGCCGAGAGATGGGTCGATAGTTGTCCAAATCACTAGGAGCACCTCCCTTGTGTAATGGCAGAACATAAGCCATTTTCCAGGCATTGGGGATAGTTCCTGTACTTAATGACAAATTAAAAATGTGTGTTACAGAACTAGCAATAAGGGGGGCTGCATACTTAAGAAGGTGCAGATCTAAATTTTCAGCTCCTAGGGATTTTTTTGAATCTATAGCACTGAGGGCTGCTAAAACCATTGTTTCAGTCAAAGGTTGAAACCTGAAAACAGGATTGCCATTTTCCTGGGGAAATTAATGGAGGAAAATTAGATGAAGAGCAATCAGCCTAACCATGATTAAAATGGCCATTAATATTTTCAAATAAAAAACCAGCAGAGATGAAGTGCTTGTTAAAAGCATCACAAATATCACTTTTTCTACCTAAAATAAAGGTGTCACAAGAAATTTGTTTAGGCAGGCAAATAGCGGAATATCCCCGTTTCAATGAATTAACCGTTTTCCAAAACTTTATTGGATCTCCCGCCGAAGCTGACATGGCGCCAAGGAAATAATTAGATTTAGCCTTTTTCACGGCTAAGGTTGACTTATTTCTTAATTGCCTAAAAATTAGCCAATCAACTGGCGTATCGGTATTCCTAGCCGAGGCCCAGGCCAGATTTTTTAGCCGAAAAAGATTTGATAGTTCTTGGGAGAACCAAGGATTTGTTTGATTTTTTACTCTATAATTCTTAAAAGGGGCATGTTTGTCAGACAAAGATAGAAAAAAAGAACAGAATGAATCAAGTGCAAGGGAAGAGTCTAGAAAGCAATAAATTGAACTCAGCTCTGAATTATATATGTCCAACATAAAAGCTTGCAGAGAAAATTTTAATAGTTTCTTTTAGAGATTTTTAATGCAACCACATCTTTAAATTATTATTAGTATTATTTGAAGTGAACATTATAAAATACGTAGACCTACACCACAAAACTAGTTGAGGATAAATAATTTAATTTTACCTGTAAGCAGCCTCCAATTACGTGTCATCTGACTACCTTTCCAATCATGTGACGCCTGCCTGCAAAAGTGGAGCTAGTTGAAGAACGTGTCCGCAGATCATTAAAAAGACTTAAATAATCTTAATTTGTTTTCCAGAATTTAAGGACTAATAATGTCTGAAATCTCGTTTTCTAAGGTTTTAAAGAAATTCGACATTCATGCTATTTTTGTTCAATTGTATTTTGTCGAAAGAAGCCGTAAGCGCTCTGAGAAACATTTAGTTAGCAACTGCTGGCAGGTTATAGTAATTTAGCAGGTGATTGCGACAGCTCCTTGAGTTTACCTCACAGCAACGCAGCTACTTTGTTCGTTAGTTACCTTATAAACTTTGTCTGTTGGTGAGTATTGTTTATGATATTTAATTTGTGTCCTTGAAGCTTTGTTTTACTGAAACATATTTCTTGTGATCAGTATTAAATTGCGCATCTCTCAGTACCTCAAAGCAACGAAAATAACGACCCACTCATTGAGCAGTTAATGTCCACGGTCTGTTTTATTAGCGCACTGCGCCGACAGTGTGGAGCCATGTATTACTTTTGAACAATTCTTTCTACCGACTGAACAGCCAGGCTTTGTGGAGTTTCTTCTAATTAGTTTCAACTGATGGTCGCGAGTGTGAAACAGAAGCCATTTAATTTACTTTGTAAATGTAAGAGAACTTGATTGAAGAAGGAATTTCAACATGCCCGATTTGCCCGAATCATCTCCAGAATGGAGTTTAGTTCCGTTTGTCTTTCAACAGTATTTAGTTACAAAGACAACATAAGTGTTATCGCTTTGGCTATTCATTTATTTTACTTAGGTATATTGTTAATAATTTGCATAGTTAATATTGTTCTTTGGTCAGTTTATACAGGTTTTTTAAATGTTATTTACAAAAAATATCATTTTTTTCTTTCACCCCCCCCAAAAAAGAATCAAGGTTTGTATCGAATCGTGGGTCAACAATTGTGATACGAACAGAATCGTGAGTTTGGTGTATCATTGCAGCCTTACTAAAGAGTAATCCCAATTCTAACACTACCTGTATGTCCAATAGTAAGGTTTTCCCTAAACCTAACCCTTGAGCCATACATTTGTCAGGTTTTTGTATGTACGTGTGGACATCAGGTATTTACAAATACACATAAACCACGTACACACCCATGTGACACGCCCAAACAAAGGCATCAAAGCAAGTGACAATACAACATAAAAACAAGCTCACAATCTCAGACCTGGCAGTGAAATCCAACTGATCTCTTCTAACTCAAGACATAATTATCCATCAGGTGACATACTGTACCTTTAACAACTACCTCCCTATATGCTTGGAATTAAAATGTTCAAAAAAGATTATTTGCAGCCACTTTGTCTGTTGGAAGACAACATTGGAAGCACACCATCTGAAATATAAATCAAATGCAAACATGGTTCCTCAGTCATCCTGGATGAGAAAAACACTTTCTGGTTTCAGATCAAACCAATTGGGCTTTCAGGATGAGCCACCTGGAAAAATCCTCTCCTACATGTAGAATAGAATAAAAATAACAAGTTTCCAAAAAAAAGATAATGGCCATCATGTTGACATTATACATATATTCTAACATGCTTATGTTTCTCAAAGTAAATTGTTTCATAAGTCTACACTACAAAACCCTGTAAGAGTGTACAGTAACTTTAACGAAAGGCCTCCAAGAAGACCAGAATGTCCAACCAACAAACAACCACTTTCCTCTCTCTTTCTCATCCCACATCCCGTAGGAGAAGGGCCTGGGGTTTCCCTTTAATGAAACTCGGTTTTCCCCATGTCCTCTTACTGTCAGCACAGACCTGTCTGTTCTACTAATATAAATTCTACAGGGAACAGGCAGGAGGGGCGGCCAGACCAGGACAGGATGTCACTGCCCCATATGCTGATGTTTGGCTGGAGGACACACACCATGCCAATACACACACACACATACACACACACACACACAAAAGGTGACAACCTTAATGGATCTTCGTCCCCTTGCGTGTGTGTCTCAGGGGCATTGTTTCTGCTCTATGAGGGACCGTGTTTTGGCCTACTCGCAGTCATTGCATCTCTATTTCCTCTGCCGTGTCCCAGAAAAGGGCTGCCCTTGATTCCTTTATGCACAAACGAGACAAAGCAGATGAATAGGTCTTCAATCCAGTTCCCTTCCAACAGACTGAACACAGAGCCTAACAGTGGCCTGAAGACAGGGTAGCATAGTCCTAGAATAGAAAGACAGCGTCAAGAGAGAAAGCAAAAGTATACCCTTCTACTGTTTCCGTTAAAACAGCCTTGTTGAAACCACCACTTCAGTTAATGGGCGATGATGTAGTGAGGGCAAAGAGGACAGTTCTGTTATATTTGCCATAATAACAACACTTAATTACAATTAAAATCAATAATGCTGGCTCTCTGTTCATATAACTCCCAGTGTTGACTTAATATGGTACTGAACCATTCAGCAGTTTTCCCTTAAGATTAATTATTAAAGATTTGACTTGTTTCTGAGACTGCGGCTGGCACACACATCTCTACAAACCCCCTTCCCTACCACTCTTAACACAACACTGCATTCCTTTGATTGAATGGGAAATTGAGTTTTAAAAGCTCCATCCATATATCATTGATCACATACATATCATTTATCAACCAAATACAAAGTCGCATTTCCTTTTTTCTGTTTTACCACAGGTTTATCAAAGAGATTAGGACAATGGAGTTGTTTTCAGGGATGCTGGAAAGCATGTTGAGGTAGGGGTGCTGAAGGTCAATGGCATACATACAGTGTTTACAATTTCAACTGTATACAGTAGGCCTTGTACCCAATTGAACTAAAGAGAGAGCAGGGGCATCACCAGACCCGGTTTTTTTTTTGGCTCTAGCCCCAAATGTTTTTTGGTCAGCCCCAAGTGTTTTGTGAGCTGACAAACCATGACATATCCACAGCGATGAAATCAAAATTTGCAAGGTGGGCGGACAAGTGCTTTGTGAATCGTGACTTCTGCATGCGCTGTGTATCGGTTGCGCAAGCTAGCAGTCAATGAATCTCAACTAGCACTCTGTTGTTGAACTTGAAACTAGTAGGCAGAGTCAAATTTGGTTGTTGTTGATTTGTCCCAAAATCAATTACACATAAACAATTTTTTATCCTACTCACACCACAGATGACAATGACCAATATAAACAAACAAATGCTTGCACCAATTGTGTTTTTATTCAAATTTACACTATAAATGAATGTATGCCAATTAATATTTGTATTGATACCCAAAGTTAACCACTTGTTACACTGGAACTGAAGCAAGGAGAAACATATGTAATGGTTGATATTTTTTTGGAAATGTAAAATTTATTTAGAATAAATTTACACAGTGAATATGGCACAAGATGAAAGAAAATATATACTTTTTTTTCTACATCATCTTTCAAATGCAAATAAAAAGCCATACGTTTTGAATGGGTCCTGGTAACACTTCTAATCATGTCCCCCAAGGGAGGAAAACATAGGTCTACAATCTTAGAATGATAGAGTCAACAGCCAAGGAGCTATGTGCCCAGATGTACCCAAGTGGCCAAAATAATAATTTTCATATAAATAACTATAAAAACATGATATGGTTTCTATTCTTGCAAAACAGACATATTCATACAAATGGCATGATATGGTATAAAAAATCCAAAACGGAAATGACCGCTTGATACACAGACCCATCTTCTCTGTGTGCGATGCAGCCTATGTAACACTGAAAGTCATGTAATTATCGATTTTCTGAGTGTCGAAAGATAAATCAGATGTCTGCGAACATCTACAGTAGATAGCCTGGGGATTCGGAATAAGATAGAATTTGATTCTATTCCACTTTTATTTTTGGGCAAAATATCCAGTGGGCGGGATACTGATCCCTAAGAGGTTACAATGAGTTTTAAAAAAGTGCACAATACATTTGCATTTTAAATTGGGTGATAAATCACTTGGGGGTTACTTGCTGGTTTCTAAGTTACATGTATCTGTACAGAATGTAGGGATTACACATAAATGTAGAGTCACTGAGGAGATTGTATCCTGCATTCAGACAGTGGCTGTGAGTTCCTGCGTTAGGGTGCACATGTTAATAAATATAGATATTATGTACAAAGTAAGCACTTATGTTTAGTATTTTGGTCACATGTCCTTTTCATTCATTAACTGGCCCCACCATCTGAGGGTATCTTCCTTGGTGATGCTCTGCCAGGTTTGTACTGCAGCCAACTTCAGTAGGTTGTTTGATCAACTGGATTTTTTTTATTTGATTTTTTTGATTGGCAAAAACATTTTCACCCTGCAAAAATTACCTAGTTAGTACAGCAGTATTTGAAATCAATTTGTTTGATTTCAAATCCAAAGCTTTATAGTATAAAGCCAAAAAAAAATAAAAATAAATCTCCCAATTCTTAAGGACGGTACTGTATATTAACAGTATCTGGCATGGCTCCCTGGACTAAACCAATACCCCTACATTTTATGGGGCACTTTAATAAGTGGTCTACCACAGACAAATAACCATGCAATTTCTTTTAATATTCAAAAGGTTGGTTTTACTTAAAATAATGTAATGGGGAAAAGAGGTGTGTTCTTCAGCAAGGTCTACACATCCTCACTTAGATGGATGTATCTCTAATTCAACATGAAGGTACACCATTTGAGCAGAGAAGAGGTTACACCAGACAGCAAGTAAAGATATTTTCAATCAGGAAGTGTGCTGGAGGAAAGGATTTCCAATTTACTGGAGCTGATTCCTGCTTTCTTGCTTTCTCATCCTTGTCTGAGTGTCTTTCACATGCACAAACAACACCAACGCCTTGCTAAAATTGGTTCAGAAATGGACAACAGAAATGGACAAAACTTAAATTTCAGGATCACCAACAGTAATGGGTGGTCCCCCATGGCTGTGACCCGATGTTTTGCCTCATGGTGACTTGGGCCAGGCAAATACATTTTAATTTCATAACTTGTAATTATAAAAACTTGTACAACACATGATTTTGCCACCTGCTGCTTATACACCTTAATTAGAGACATCGGCACCAGCTATTTTTATAAAATAAATAATAAATAAATATATATATATATATATATATATATATATATATATATATATATATATATGTCGCTGTTGGTGTTATTGTAGTGGCATTCCCCTGATGGGCTATTGATAACCCTGAGGCATTTCAACTGTGTGCATGTCAAGGTGCAGGGTGACTACGTGTCTGACCTTGCAGCTTTGAAAAGCAATCTGTTCTCTATGAGTGGCTCTCTAAAGAACCTGCTTCCATACTGTCTGACTCAAGTCTACTAGAACTGAGCACTCATACATGCAAAGTGTGCATGTTCAAATGTGTCTGAGGAAGGACAAAGGACAATAACGATGGTGTGTGTTATTCATGTGTGAATTTAAAATACCCATTTTGTGCGTTTCAATTTTTTTCCCACAACAAAATAAATAAAAAGCATCAGTCTTTCTTGGCTCCCCTTGCATGAATGGTCTTTAAAAACCCAGACTTGGCTCTTTAGTGAACTTTTCTGAGACCCGAAGACTTCAGTTAGCTTCCAGAGCAGAGGCCGAGGCTTCAGCTCTTCGTGCCAGCTGACATGGTGCATGTCTGTACGATTACGTAGTCTTCACTTCCTCCCCCACCCCTCCTCATCTCTCTTCCATTCCCACTGCTTTAACAGTGAGAATGAAGACCGCACATTTATAAGTCCTTCATTACCTGTGATGGCGTGGTGGGAGAAAGCTTCAACGTAGGTGAGGTAGTTGTGCGGACAGTGTTTCTTCAGCCACTTGCAAACGTCTTGTTGGGTCCACAGCACCACCGGTTTGGAAAGACTGGACAGCGTGGGGCTGGTGTGATACACTGTGAAGGCTTCCCCTGGACGCAACTGAAACACACACAGGGTATTAGGGTTAAAGTGTGTGTGTGAGAATGTATGTGCAGTGACATTGTGTGTGAATGTGGTACCTACAGTAGATAACAGAATTAGACCTGTGATTATATCATACACACATATATTTTTTTTTTGCAATCTAACAAAGAAACATACCTGGAAAAATAAGTCTACACAATTTAATTTGAGTTCATATTCGCTGTCATCACACTTCCATATACTACATAAAACAATAAATAAAGATGTTACATAGTGGGGACATTAAAATATTCTTGACGGAGAAAGGACACCTAACCAGTCAACAGAAAACATTTGAATGGTACTTTCCGGTAGACAGTGTTGGGTATAGTTACTTTTAGGAGTACTTTTTAGTTACTTGATGAGTTCACAAGTTTTCGGAAGTCCCTAATTAAGACAAAATGATCAGGTAAATGAAGTTAATTTCTTTACAGTGACCTATAAAACAAATAGAAAGAGTAAAGAACATATCAATCATGGTCACCAGTAAGATATGAACTCCATTTACCTGATCATTTTGTCTCAAATAGGCACTTCCCAAAACTTGTGAACTCATCAAGTAACTAAAAAGTACTCCTAAAAGTAACTATACCCAACACTGCCGGTAGATAAGAGTTATGGTTCTGTTAATTTTAGACAGAGAAGTGACATGATATCGCAAGACAGTTTTAGCTGCTTAATATAATTGCTAAGAATGCCAGCCGTGGTCGGTGAATCTTAATTGGGGAGGACGGGCTCGTATTACGCTCAGAACCGGAGTGAATGGAATGTGCGCAAATCAAAAAAACAATTGGTTTTGTTCGTTGCGCACCATTCCATTCACTCCGGTGCCGAGCGTAATACGAGCCCGTCCTCCCCAATTAAGATCCACCGACCGCGGCTGAAGAATGCATTGCAATATGAAAAAGCATTGTCATTTTATGTCAGCCTAAATATAGTTGCAGTCTCTACCCACAACCGATAACACGAATGGCACAAATCCCTGTGTAGATACTGTATTATCCTTGAACATTCCATACTATTTCATTTTCACTGCTTTTTAATGTCATTAATTTTTTACATGTGCCATTCAAGTATATTGCTCTAGTATTATATTATTATTGCTATTATTTTATTATTCTACTAGCATGATTTGCATCACTAGAGAAGGAAATTGTAACCAAGCACTTTACTGGAACTGGCAGAAGAGACAATTAAAATTGTTGTTGTTCTTCCACGCTGCATCGGAGCATAGGCTGTGTAAAGCAATAAGATAATCATATGGCTCCTCTGAAGGCAAATGGGATGTCATCATTCAGTGTGCGTTTTAAGCATCAAACAAGCACACACTCATAGAGTTGATTTAATTACAGCATAACAATGTGTCCATTATATGGTGGGTTTTAAAGTGTCAACCAATGTACTGGTGGAGATAACTGCTGTCAGCTGACCAGTTTTTCAAGTGTAACTTGGTGTTGTGACTAGGTAAATATGGGTCAACATTATTTGGAGTGACTGAGTTATTGCTTGTCTTCTTTCACTCTCATATCTGTAAACAGTCTGAAGGATATCTGCATAGTGACAGCTGTGTTCTCTGCTGGCTGAGATGTGACAGTGTCTTTCACCTCTATCCAAACACATGCACCAACACACACACACTCACTGGACACTTCATTAGGAACACCTTGATAGTACCAGGTTGCACCCCGCTTTGCCTTCAGAACTGCCTTTATTTTTCATGGCATAGATTCAACAAGGTGCTGGAAACATTCCTTAGACATTTGTGTCCATATTGACATTATTGCATCATGCAGTTTTTGCCGATTTTTTGGCTGCACATCTATGAGGCTAATCTGCCGTTCCACCACATCCCAAAGGTGCCCGACCAGATTGAGATCTGGTGACTGTGGAGGACATTTGAGTACAGTGAATTCATTGTCATGTTCAAAAAAACAGTTTGGATAATGTGAACTTTGTGACATGGCACATTATCCTGCTGGAAGTAGCTATTAGAAAATGGGTAAACTGTGGTCATAGATGGACATGGTCAGCAACAATACTCTGGTAGACTGTAGATTTAAAGAATGCTAAATTGGTACTTGGAGGTAACTTTGGGCCCAAAGTGTGCAAAGAAAATATCCCTCACACCATTACACTAGCATCAGCCTATACCACTGACACAAGGCAGGATGAATCCATGCTTTCATGTTGTTTACACCACATTCTGATCCTACCATCTGAATGTCGCAGCAGAAATCGAGACTCATCGGAACAGGCAACATTTTGTCCATTTGGGTGGGCCCATTCAAATTGTAGCCTCAGTTTCCTTTTCTTAGCTGACAGGAGTGGCACGCGGTTTGGTCTTCTACTACTGTAACCAATCTGCTTTAAGGTTCAATGTGTTGTGCTAAACCTGTTATTGTTGCCATTCTATCAGCTCAAACCAGTCTGGTCATTCTCCTTTGACCTCTTCCACCAAACAAGGCATTTTCACCCAGAGTGAACTGCAGCTGACTGGATATTCTCTTTTTTCAGAACATTCTGGATCATGAATTAAAATGTTTTAATACTTGGTTTCAAATCCTTCACAGTCAATGTTTCCCTGAAATCTGGATCCCATAGATCAGATGTTGGGTTTCTTCCCCGTTGATGCTCTGCCAGGCCTTTACCACAGCTGTCTTCAGTTCCTGCTTATTCCTGGGGCAGTGTGGCTTCCGCAAGTGAAATGCATGCTTAATTGGATTCAGGTCAGGTAATTGACTTGGCAGTTGCAGAACATTCTAATTTTTTGCTTTAAAAAGATTTGCTTTCACATTTTAGTGTTATTGTCCATCTGCACTAGGAATCGCTATCCAATTAGTTTTGCAGCATTTGACTGAACTAGTTCTAATGTCATACATGCCCATGCCATAACACTACCTCCACCATGCTTCACAGATGAGGTGGTATGATTCTGGGGCAGTTCCTTCTCTTCTCCATACTCTTCTCTCCCCATCATTCTGGTAGAAGTTGATCTTTGTCTCATTTGTCCATAGGCTTTTGTTTTTAGAACTGTATGTTTTGTTTAGAGTTTGCCAAAAACATCTAATTTCATTTTTTAAGGCATATCAATTGGTTTACATTTTGTGGTCAACCCTCTGTTTCTTCTTTCATCCACCCCAGTTGTTTTCTGCGGTCTTCCAGGCCTCACCAGTGGGATCTTCCTTTTAAGAATGTACCAATTAGTTGATTAGGCCACACCTGCTCTTGCTATCTCTCTAACTGGTTTGTTTTATTTTTGTAGCCTAATAATGGCGTGCTTTATATTCATTACAATCAATGAACAATCAATTACTGTGTCCTGGTCATTAATTGTACATACAGTATATCTCCACTGTCAGTCAGAGACATGTCACAGTAACGCTTAATCCTAAACCTAATTCTAACCATAAACCCAATTGTATGATTTGCCCTAAACATTAACTAAACAGTTAAGCAACTGTTTTCTGATTTAGCCACAGTTTGGGGACATGCTGTCCCCATCATAAAGGTAAATTAGAAACACACACATATTCACATATATACACACACACACACACACAAAATGGCAGACGTTCCCCTCTGCCCATCCTGATTTGTTTTTCTGCTGGGTAATAACAGGGTTTAAAATGCCCATTCATAAGGTCAGTGACCTTTAATTAAGGTCTGCCGAGTGCCAGTGTTTCTCTGATGGAGTACATTCATTCTGCTGCGTATTAATGCAATTGCCCAACAGATGAATCATGGCAATTGGCTAACAGCCTTCATTTCCCTGAAGAATATATCATATAAACCGGGTTAAAAAAGATTGCCACACACACCCACGCACACATTTGCACAAACACAAGCATGTGCACACGTTCACGAACACACAGTAATACATGCTAATTGACACAAACATTATCAGGGCTACAGCACGTGTGTTCTGCTTTGCAAGCCTTCATGGAAAACAACTTTATCCACGCACACACATTCCATTACGGCACTGCATCCAATATTCCCCTATTAACACCCACGTCACTTCTTGCTCAATAATGTGCTGAACCCATTTTAATAAGCCACATCCTCATCGCTCCGCTCACCCTTAATTAAGATCCAGTTAGGGAAGGTGCAGAAGAACGCTTGTTCTTTTGGATGACTAAGTGCGCGTGTGTGTTGGCAAAAAATGTCCTTGGTCTTAGACAGCGCTTCTTCAGCCCTCAGTGAGAGGCTTGAATGGCAAAGCTGTATTTAGTGTTGAAGATAAGCCCCTTTGACTGAATGGGTTAGCTAATAAAGACAGGGCTATCACTACGGTGCCTCATGGCCAGCCAGAGGATTGGCTGCTGGAGCCTGACAGACTGCAAGGAAGAGATGGGAGAGACAGTCAGAGAGCCAGACAGGCCGAGAGACAGACAGCCAATGTGAGAGACAGACGAGTCTGGGGAAAGACACAGAAAAAGTAGAGTTAGAGAGGGAGGGGGGTGAAAACGTGAGGGGAGGTAGAGAGTACATGGGAGATTGAGAAACAGAGGGAGGGGGGCAGCGTAACTGGGCTATCTATGATTTGACAGTGGCTCAAGTATCAAAGTGAGTAATGGCCCTCATTATGGACCAGTCTCAGAGGGAACCAAGAGGACCAGCCCCCCCCCCCCCCCCCCCCCCCCCC
>JACXGM010010778.1:0-25836 GCA_016801145.1 Umbra pygmaea | reverse complement strand
GAGAGGAGGACAGGCTCAGAGAGGAGGACAGGCTCAGAGAGGAGGACAGGCTCAGAGAGGAGGACAGGCTCAGAGAGGAGGACAGGCTCAGAGAGGAGGACAGGCTCAGAGAGGAGGACAGGCTCAGAGAGTTGAGCATCAAAGAGGGAGAGAAAAAGGGCAGATACATGTTGTGTCAGATGAGGTGAGGGCAATTGTTGTAGACCATGTGATCAATAGAGGCCTCACGGTGGCAGAGGCTGGCAGACTAGTGAATCCACATCTGAGAAGATCTACTGTCAATTTGATCAATTCAATTCGAGATCATTTTGCCAAGACAGTCTGTAAGTCAGCAAAACTGCACTTTATAGTACCATGAAATTACATTTACTGTAAATGCACGTGTACTCATACAATGTGGTTACTTAGAGATGAATCAACATGATAGTTAGACAGTATACTAATTTCCACCCGCATGATTGAGAGGAGGCCCCTTACAGGTGGTCGTGGGCATTTGCTGACTGACCATTAGCAGTAGGCGGTAGTAGAGATAGTGAGAGCTCTCAATGACATCCGACTAACGGACATAAGGCAAGCCATTGTGGAGAACAACGATACCTTTGCCAATGTGGCTTCCATCAGCCTACTAACTCTTGCCCATGTTTTGAGGAGGCACCAGGTAACCATGAAACATATATACCTGGTGCCTTTTGAGAGAAACAATGACTGGGTGAAACAACTACGGGCTGACTATGTTCAGGTACAGCAATATATACTGTGACATTAGCCTCTTATATTAGAAAACATTTTCTGTAACCATTGTTTTAGAGGGTGATGGATCTTGATGCTGCTGTGAGACAACACAAGTTCATCTTTGTTGATGAAGCGGGCTACAACGTGGCCAAAACCGTGGGCGCCATCTCATCGGCTAACGAGCATCAGTACAAGTGCCTAGGCAAAGTGGGGAAACATATCCATGTGTGCTGCCATATCAGATGATGGGGTGTTAGGATGTAGGCCACTTCTTAGGTTCTACAATGCTTCTAATCTCATTGAGTTCCTAAATAACATTGAGCCGGTGTGTCAGTGTGAAGAAAAAACGGTTTTGCTATTTGCATTCGCACTGGTCAAGTGGCCATAGGAACTGGTAGGAGGGATAAGGGATTGACGCAAGTACACTCCTTTTATAGCATCGTCACTAGACTTTAGCGTAGCGCCACATACAACAACATTTCACAGTTTAATGTTTGTAACACTGGGTTTATGATTGGAGATAAGTGTGTAAATCATCTCATGAATGCGGATAATCTGGTTGTTTTCAGCCCATGTAGTGCTGGGTTCCTTCAGCGGCTTGCTGTTCGTTCACATTACAAGGCTGAAAACGACATCCAATACAATTTTATAAAAATAATGTTGTGTTGATAATGTCCTAATAACGGAGTTCGAACCGCGGCATTTAAAAACTAGGCTGGAGTCATAGAAATTCAGTAGCTACTTAACACAGAAACACAAAAGACGAAGGCTCCAGCATAATATAGTAGTTTACGCAACAGACAAACGAAGCGACCGGCGTAATTTACAAGGGTGACCAATCAATGTAGACCTAGGAAAAGGGAAAAGAGAAAGACCCTGTTCTGGAGTAGGAGCTAAAATGGTTATAGGAACTGCGGTGTGAGGGACTAAATAATCCCAACATTTCTCCTGTCGGAACACAAGAAAAAAAGGGTTATTGGAACGTTACGTTCTAGGAACTGCAAAAATCCCTGCGGTCGGAAAGCGGCTAATGTTAGGTTCCACCATGCACAGGTGGAACCTAACATTGTCCTATGTTATTGTCTAGGACAATGTTAGGTTCACCATGCACAGGTACTTCAGGAATGGTTTTCGGGCTAATCCCCATTTCCTGGCCCTATATCTGCCCCCATACTCTCCTGTCCTCAACACTATTTAGGAATTATTTTCAACATAAAGGTGGAAAGTCTATGACCGCCATTCCCATCAGCATGTGACCCTTCCGTCAGTCCTCGGATGAGACTTGTGATGACATCACTGCTGACCAATGTCAGGCTTGGATTCGGCATCCAAGGAGATATTTCCCAAGGAGAAAAAAAAAGGAGACAACATACATTGTGATGTTGATGAGAATTTATGGCCAAGTCCAGAAGACCGAATTGATGCAGATTAGTGTAGGATGTACTACAGTAACATTTATTGTATTTACAGTAATCAACTTTCTTTCAGTTCTTTGTTACAGTATTTGATTACACAAACCTGTATGTAACAGTTTGTTTCTTGGATCAATAATTGGAGAAGATGTCTTCATTGATCACTCTTCAGATTATGGGATGAGAATTATAGTAGTTTATTGTTACTGTAAATTGAATGGTTAATGCATAGTTGGATTTTTGTCTAATGTGATCAAATTGAAATTACAGAATATCTTTGGCACTACAAAGGGCCATTTTAAAACATCTTACATTGTTTGTTCTTGGACTAAGTGATCATTAGAATGACTTGATTGAAAGAATTGCGCTATGACATGTTTAGGTGACTTAACGAATGTACTTGTTTTATTTCGCCAGAAACTTAATGGTTGAAACATTAATCTTCATTGAAATATGTTTACAAGCCAAATGAAAGGAGAATCACTTACTTTGAATGCAGGATTTTGTGATTTACAAGTATGATCAGTTGGGAGTCTTGTACTTAATAATTTTGAAAGACTACACCATACTTTTGATAATAGTACCATGGCAACTATACACTCACCTAAAGGATTATTAGGAACACCCGTTCAATGTCTCCTTGATGCAATTATCTACTCAACCAATGACATGGCAGTTGCTTCAATGCATTTAGGGGTGTGGTCCTGGCCAAGACAATCTCCTGAACTCCAAACTGAATGTCAGAATGGGAAAGAAAGATGATTTAAGCTATTTTGAGCGTAACATGGTTGTTGGTGACAGACGGGCCGGTCTGAGTATTTCACAATCTGCTCATTTACTGGGATTTTTCACACACAACCATTTCTAGAGTTTACAAAGAATGGTGTGAAGGGAAAAACATCCAGTATGCGGCAGTCCTGTGGGCAAAAATGCCTTGTTGATGCTAGAGGTCAGAGGAGAATGGGCCGACTCCTTCAAGCTGAAATAACCACTCATTACAACTGAGGTATGCAGCAAAGCATTTGTGAAGCCACAACACGCACAACCTTGAGGCTGATGGGCAGAAGACCCTACCGGGTACCACTCATCTCTACTACAAATAGGAAAAAGAGGCTACAAATTGCAAGAGCACACCAAAATTGGACAGTTGAAGACTGGAAAAATGTTGCCTGGTCTAATGAGTCTCGATTACCGTTGTCCTTAGTTAAACACTCCCGGCTCCCGGTGCTGTGTGAACGCGTTCATGTGATTGGCTTATAAGTAAACAATCCCCCACGTAGGGTGCGTTCTTGTGATTGGCTAAAACAAGGGAGATATCCGATTGGTTGCAGATCATTCCTTGTTAAAAAAAACGCATTTGGGTGTCGAGCCATGTCAGGGGAGTCTCAAAATTCACACACAAATGCAGTGAGGTTCACAGACCGCAAGCAGTTTGTAAATCAAGATATATTTGTGTGTGCATCAGAAATACATTTCTGACTCGTGTCGTGTGCATTTCTGAATCTTGTGTGCATTTGTAAATTTTGTTTGCCTTTCTGAATTGTGTGTGCATTTATGAATTTTGTGTGCATTTGTGAATTTTGTGTGCATTTGTGAATCTTCTGTGCTTTTAAAATTTTGTGTGTGCATTTGTGAATTTTGTGCGCATTTGTGTATCCTGTGTGTGTATTTATGAATCATGTGTGTGCATGTATGAATCCTGTGTGTGCATTTATCTTTATTGAGACTCTTTTAGCTCCATACATTGCTGTCTAATCAAATCCAAACATTCAAACGAACTATGTGTACTGGTCACACTCAACAAAGTCAGAAAATGCACCAGCTCCTGACGTCAGAATATTTTCACTGTTTTTCAAAATCAACAAATGCAAATTTCCAAAATCAATGTGTAATCGATTTAAATAATCATGATTTCAATATTGACTGAAATAATCGTGATTATGATTTTTTCCATAATCGAGCAGCCCTACCTCCCAATTCCCACTGACTGTGTTTTGTCGACAGCACCGCAACTCCTTGGACAGATGCAGGATGGCACGCACATGGTTCACTCAACCACATGTCGCCAAGCCGCTGATTCTTTTCGCACTGCTCATCCAACACGGAAGCCTTCAGATCATATACGAGATGATTACACTCACCAACTATACTTCCGTGATTTAATTTGCAGGCTTCAAAGCCTCTCCGGGAACCATCACCTTAACGTGGTGGAGAGGTTTGAGTGTCCCTATGAACCTGAGAGCTGTGGTGTCTGGAGTTTTGTGCTCCTGGTAGGGTCTCCCATGGCAAAGTGGTCTCAGGTGAGGGGCCAGACAAAGAATGGTTCACTAAAAACTCCAATGAAGAAGCGAGGAAGAGGGATGCTGCCCGAAGGAATCCCAGGGCCCCCGTCTGGAGCCAGGCCTGGATGGAGGGCTCATCAGCGAGCGGCTGGTGGCCGGGTTTGCCACTGAGCCCGGCCGGGCACAGCCTGAAGAAGCAAAGTGGCACCTCCCTCTCCATCCCATGGGCCCACCACCTGTGGGAGGAACCGCTGGGGTCAGAATGGGTGCCAAATGGGTGGTAGTGAAGGTCAAGGGCCTCGATGGACCAGACCTGGGCAGCAGAGGCTGGCTCTGGTGACGTGGAATGTCACCTCTCTGTGGGGGAAGGAACCTGAACTGGTGCAGGAGGTGGAGCGCTATCAATTCTGGTGGGGCTTACCTCTACGCACAGTCTCAGTTCTGGAACCATTTTCCTGGATAGGGGTTGGACTCTTTTCTTCTCTGGAGTTGCCCAGGGTGTGAGGCGCCGGGCGGGTGTGGGGATACTCACAAGCCCCCGGCTGAGCGCCGCTACGATGGAGTTTACCGCGGTGGATGAGAGGGTCGCCTCCCTGCGCCTGCGGGTTGCTGGGGGGAAAACTCTGACTGTTGTTTGTGCATATGCACCAAACAGGAGTTCAGAGTATTCGGCCTTCTTGGAGACCTTGAATAGAGTCCTGTATGGGGCTCCAGTTGGGGATTCTATAGTTCTGCTGGGGGACTTCAACGCGCATGTGGGCAATGATGGAGACACATGGAGAAGCGTGATTGGGAAGAACGGCCTCCCTGATCTAAACCCGAGTGGTTGTTCATTGTTGGACTTCTGTGCTAGTCATGGATTGTCTATAACGAACACCATGTTCAAACATAGGAATGCTCATAAGTGTACTTGGTACCAGAGCACCCTAGGCCGAAGGTCAATGATCAATTTAATAATCATTTCATCTGATCTGAGGCCGTATGTTTTGGACACTCGGGTGAAGAGAGGGGCGAAGCTGTCAACCGATCACAATCTAGGTTGGGTCAGGGGGTGGGGGAAGACTCTGGACAGACCTGGTAAACCCAAATGGGTAGTGCGGGTGATTTGGGAACGTCTGGAGGAGGCCCCTGTCTGACAGACTTTCAACTCAAGCTTCCGGCGGAGCTTTTCGTACATCCCTGTGGAGGTTGGGGGCATTGAACCCGAGTGGACAATGTTCAAAACCTCCATTCCTGAAGCTGCGGTGGGGAGCTGTGGTCTTAGGGTCTTGGGTGCCTCAAGGGGCGGTAACCCATGGACACCGTGGTGGACACCGGTGGTCAGGGAAGACGTCCGACTGAAGAAGGAGTCTTTTCGGGATATGTTATCCCGGAGGACTCCGGAGGCAGTTGCAGGGTACCGAAGGGCTGCAGCCTTTGCCGTGAAAGAGACAAAGCAGCGGGTGTGAGAAAAGTTTGGAGAAGACATGGAGAAGGACTTTCAGTCGGCACCAAAGTGTTTCTGGAAAACCGCCCGCCACCTCAGAAGGGGGAAGCGTGGAACCATCCAAGCTGTATACAGTAAGGGTGGGACTCTATTGACCTCAACTGAGGAGGTAATAGGGCGGTGGAAGGAGCACTTTGAGGAACTCCTGAATCCTATTTCTATGGCCTCTATATTAGAGGCAGAGCTAAAGGATGATGGGGGATTGTCATCAATTTCCCTGGTGGAAATCACTGAGGTAGTCAAACAACTCCACAGTGGCAAAGCCCCAGGGATTGATGAGATCCGCCCAGAAATGCTGAAAGCTCTGGGTGTGGAGGGGCTGTCTTGGCTGACATGCCTCTTCAACATTGCATGGAAGTCTGGGACAGTGCCAAAGGAGTGGCAGACTGGGGTGGTGGTTCCCCTGTTCAAAAAGAGGGACCAGAGGGTGTGTGCCACGGAAAGGAGGGTTCGACCGATAGTCAAACCACAGGTTGAAGAGGAACAATGTGGATTCCGTCCTGGTCGTGGAACAACGGATAATATCTTTACTCTCGCAAGGATACTGTAGGGGGCCTGGGAGTATGCCCATCCTGTCTACATGTGTTTTGTGGATTTGGAGAAGGCGTATGACCGGGTCCCCCGGGAGATTTTGTGGGAGGTGCTGCGGGAGTATGGGGTGAGGGGGTCCCTTCTTAGGGCCATCCAATCTTTGTATGACCAAAGCAAGACCTGTGTCCGGGTTCTCGGCAGTAAGTCGGACTCGTTTCATGTGAGGGTTGGTCTCCGCCAGGGCTGCGCTTTGTCACCAATCCTGTTTGTATTATTTATGGACAGGATATCGAGGCGTAGTCGGGGTGGGGATGGGTTACAGTTCGGTGGGCTGAGGATCTCATCGCTACTTTTTGTAGATGATGTGGTCTTGATGGCATCATCGGCCTGTGACCTTCAGCACTCACTGGATCGGTTCGCAGCCGAGTGTGAAGCGGCTGGGATGAGGTTAACCACCTCTAAATCTGAGGCCTTGGTTCTCAGCAGGAAACCGATGGAGTGCCTACTCCAGGTAGGGAATAAGTCCTTACCCTAAGTGAAGGAGTTCAAATACCTTGGGGTCTTGTTCGCGAGTGAGGGAACAATGGAGTGGAAGATTGGTCGGAGGATCGGCGCAGCGGGGGCGGTATTACACTCATTATATCGCACCGTTGTGACGAAAAGAGAGCTGAGCCAGAAGGCAAAGCCCTCAATCTACCGGGCAGTTTTTGTTCCTACACTCACCAATGGTCATGAAGGCTGGGTCATGACTGAAAGAATGAGATCCAGGGTACAAGCAGCTGAAATTGGTTTCCTCAGGAGGGTGGTGGGCGTCTCCCTTCGAGATAGGGTGAGAAGCTCAGTCATCCGTGAGGAACTCAGAGTAGAGCCGCTGCTCCTTTGCTTCGAAAGGAGCCAGTTGAGGTGGTTTGGGCATCTGGTAAGGATGCCCCCTGGGCACCTCCCTAGTGAGGTGTTCCAGGCACGTCCAGCTGGGAGGAGGCCTCGAGAAGACCCAGGACTAGGTGGCGGGATTATATCTCCAACCTGGCCTGTGAACGCCTCTGGATCCCCCAGTCGGAGCTTGTTAATGTGGCTCGGAAAAGGAACGTTTGGGGTCCCATGCTGGAGCTGCTGCTCCCGCAACCCGATCACGGATAAGCGGACAAAAATGGATGGACGGCTTCCAATCTGCACACAGGGTCGCTGGAGAGAAAAATGGCAAGGTAGATGGAGAGCAAGGTATTCCAAATCCTGGGCAGCGTTATGCCAATTTGTGCTGGCTCGTTCTAGAGGTCCGAGGGAAGCCAGAGAACTCATAGTGAGGCTCAAACCACTGATTATCATGACATGAGTTTTGCCAAATATTTGTTATAGAACTCTAATCTGAGTGTTAACCAAAGATTGTGCCATTGCAGATTTGGTGTATGGTTCTGCTTGTTAATAATTACTTAGTGTTTGTATAAATGTTGAATGTGTAGTCTTGCAAAAATTTGCTTCACATCTATGAATAATAGACATTATTGTGTTTTCTATAGAAGGTTCTATAGTAAAAATTGTCAGGACTTGGCTCGGATAACAGGAGGGACCCAAAAGCAGCAGATGACACAGGTAATAGATAATGGTTATATTTATTGTAATGGATGTGGATAAGGTCATGGAGAATGCAGAACGTGGTGATGAGTGCTGATATGATCTCAGAATAAGTGAGCCCAGGCAGGAGTACAGGTGGCAGAGTCAACACAGGACTGATCCTCAGGCAGGCAGGTGAAAAGTAGGTGAATAGTAGGTGAGGGTTCAACCCAAACACCGGGAATGTATCTGAAGATGAGAGGATATGGCAAAATTAACAAGGAGTCAATATACTCTGAATAGACTAGAACTTGGAATGTACAGAGGACTGGCTAGAGTAAAACAACAACACTGACAGAAAATAGTTCGTTTTTTTCAGTTGCTTTGTTGCTTTTTTCAATATTATGGTGCAATGTTTCAAAACTTTAAGACTCTCAATGGATAGAACTTGTAAATCATTATACCTTGCATTCAGAACAGCAGATTTTGCTTTCATTTGGTTTGTAAACATCTGTCAAAACAAGATTACTACTAGGTGATCACTAGGTTTTTGGTGAAATACAATGAGAACATTTGTTAAATCATCTAAACAAACACTATGAAGAACCCCTTAAAATATCATTACTTTTCCCCTAATTTACCCCTGAAATCATGCCAAATCCCTTCATCCTTAAAACAAAATGTAAACCCCTAATTGGTCTAGTAATTTTACAGTTCAGATTTAGACCATTCAAAAATGTCTTACCTTCTACACTCTAAAAAAGAAATCTTGGGTCAACATAAAAAATTAAGGCAACGTTTTTGCGATAAGCTTTTTGAGTTATGCCAACTCCCTAATTTTATTACATTGACATAACACAATGTTTTAGGTCTGACCAATAAGCTTTTCAGCTACAGTAAAAAGCATTTCTAAGTAACATGAACTTACCGGTAATAACTGTGAACTTAAACAAAAGTATTTAAGTTGTTCCAAAGCAATATTTGAGGTAGGCTGAATTAGCTTTTTGGCCACAATAAACAGCATTTCTAAGTAACATTAACTTAATAACAGTCTATTGAAACATAAGTATTTAAGCTGTTCCAACACACTGTTTAAGTGTGGTAAATTAGCCATTAGGAGTTGGCATAAGTCTTAAAGTTAAACGCAAAAATGTTGTCTTAATTTTTTACATTGACCCAATGTTTCATTTTTTGAGTGTATATAGAACATCTAAGTAACACAAACACAGATTTTACTTGAGTCAACACAATTTGTTTTATTAAGGTAACTTTATTTTTCCACCATAAAAAAAAAATCACTGTGTAATCAAGAAGGGTTTTGACTGCATACAAATATATATATATTTTATATTTGAAAGCTCATAAAATTTTGTACTAAAATTTAACATCAAAATCCATACACGGGAGGCCACTGGTAGAAGTACAAACTCTTGATTGGACAAGAGTACAAGTACAAGAGATTGATATAACAGGATAATCACAGGCAAAGGTACCAGAGGGCAAATCCAAAAGGGAGAGGAGTCAGGCAGAAACGGGTCGTAATCAGAATATGTCACTTTTAGAAATACAGGATCAAACACCGGTGTCTAGAATTTTGGTGATTGTGAATAAAGTAGAGGGATGCGTTCATGTACATTGGTACGTAGGGACACACTCATGGACAGCCCTGTTGCATGAAGCAGAAGGACTGCAACTCGGCATCATTACACCAACATACAAAAAATATGCTTTAACCACTACACTGAACAAAAATAAAAACCAACACTTTTGTTTTTGCCCCCATTTATCATGAGCTGAACTCAAAGATCTAAGACTTATTCTATGTACACAAAAGGTCTATTTCTCTCAAATATTGTTAACAAATTTGTCTAAATCTGTGTTAGTGAGCACTTCCCCTTTGCCAAAATGATCCATCCACCTCACAGGTGTGGCATATCAAGATGCTGATTAGACAGCATGATTATTGCACAGGTGTACCTTAGGCGGGCCACAATAAAAGTTATCTTAAATGTGCAGTTTCATCACAGAGCACAATACCACAAATGTCGCAAGTTTTGACGGAGCAAAACTGACAACTCCCACGCAGTGATTTAAAGCCGCAACAGGTGGTGGCAGCGGCTCTACTCTGAGTTTCTCACGGATGACTGAGCTTCTCACCCTATCTCTAAGGGAGATGCCCGCCACCCTCCTGAGGAAACCAATTTCAGCCGCTTGTACCCTGGATCTCATTCTTTCAGTCATGACCCAGCCTTCATGACCATAGGTGAGGGTAGGAACAAAAACTGCCCGGTAGATTGAGAGCTTTGCCTTCTGGCTCAGCTCTCTTTTCGTCACAACGGTGCGATATAATGAGTGTAATACTGCCCCCGCTGCGCCAAGTAATGTGTTGCATTTATACTTTTGTTCAGTAAAATTTGTGGACTTGTAATAAAGAGCCAGTACTAAATATCAAATATTTTACAATATTAACTTTCAAATTTCTCCAATACAATTTGTTCACAAAATGTACAATTTACATCAGCAGTGCTGAGGGTTTAAGAGCAGTCAAAAAAATACAATACTGGAGATACATTAATTTTGAGCTGGCTTTTTGTCCTACAATATACACCCTTCTCTTAACATTAGGTTACTTGTAACTTCAATAAACGTGACAGAATTTGATGATTTAGTAACTTCCCAGCTTAATTCTCAGTGAATGCAAATAATATCACCCCCTTTTACTTATGATTTTACCTCAACGTTAGATTCAGAACATAATGCTAATCTGCGGACAGATTAATGAAAAGCTATCTGATATACAGTGTGTACATTTGCTTTGGTAGAGATTGCAGTTTGCTATAAACTATAAAATACATTACCTTTATGTTATATGCCAACTTCACAAAACAATGTTATTCCTATTGCAATTACAATGAAGTGTTAGCTACTGTACGTCACAACAAATTTGTATGCAATGCATTTTATGCAAGTTTACGATATGTCTAGTCAAAGACTAACATGTAGAAAGGAACTCTACCCAGACAGCAAGCCAACATTGAATAAATATAGATTTTCCATCTGAATCATCATTATGGTTGATATTGAAATATCACTGCAAAATAAATGTTGAATCACCATTTCCATATCGATGAAACCTGACTTATTAATGTTGATGGCAACAACATTGGAACAACATTGATCTATAGTTATCCTTATAATTGATTAAGCATTGATATTTGGTTTACCGGGCGATATTGCGAATGTGTTGAAAAGTCATTGATTTACAGTTGACCGGGAAACGACCTGTTGTTGAAAAGCCATTGCGTTGACCGGGAAATGTGATTGAAAATCCATCGGTTTTTGGTTGACCGGAAGATAATTGGGTGGTAGACCAACGTCATGCACCAGACACATCTAATTTTTGGACCCTTGGGACACGTATCAGGTAAGCTTTTATATTGTTCAATATTAATGAATTGTACCAAATCATACGGTTACTCGTTTATATGATGGTTAGTGTAACCCAGTGCTGCAGTCATTGAAATACATTTTGTTAAACCAAATCTGCCAAAGCTAATGTAACGTTGTGCATATGATGGCTATCATGGTTCGCTTGCAACAGGATACAATAAGTTAGCATAACCTCAGAGTCCAGCCTATTTTTGTGATAGCTAGCTCGAAATACATGTCTGCATTATACGAATTGCTAAGTAGGATACATTAGGGGAGGATATATGCCGTGAAATCTATTACGCTATTATTATTGAGCTATGGAAAGGTGCATATAAATAAAACATTTTCTTCTTCTTATTAACACAGCACCGCTATTTCTTCTGACCGCCGGTGAACACCCGCAACAACGCTAGCATAGTGCTGTTAGCTGCAAGGCTAGTCTCGCATGAAAGGCAGTAAAGCCCAAATCACACAGAATCCGTCTTTGCATATGCGTAACAAAGGAAGGTCAGTCATTTCCAATGAAGAACTCCGCCAGTGATGCAAAGACGCATAGCGGAATGCGTTGGATTGCGGCTGCGGTGCGTTCGGGGTGGGTGTTGCATGCATTGGATTTTTCCTACTCGTGCGCTAAAACCAATGCGTTAATCAAACCGGTCTAGCTAACACTTGCTAGCTTTTCAAAATGGTGACAAATTTGGTATAGCCAACCCTTATAGTCACTGACCTGCTAATTCAATGTCTTTCGAATTCCTCTTCCAAGCATATTGTTTTTGATTGATGTATCTGTAGACATCTGCTGTTATATAAAAAATGGCAGGATACCCGGCGACCGCTCTTATAAGTTTCTCCTCTATTTCTACAAGCGCTGTGAAACACTAGACACTGCGTAAATGAGGCAAAGGGCTTTGCATCAAAACTATGCATATGCAACACAACTAGCGGATTCTGTGTGATTTGGGCATAAGGCCGCCTGCAGACTGGCTGCGTGGCGTGAGCGTGGCGGCTGCGTAGCGAGAGCGTTTTTATTTCGGCTTCCATGTTAACAGGTTGTTGCTTGCACAATGCCTGCGTGACAGACCGACGCCTATTTTTCACGCGACAGGCAAGCGTGTTGGAAGCGTTTCCAGGCAAAATAGTATACAATAATATGTTTATTTTACAAATTTTGACAAGAATACATTTAATAAATAATATTTAAAAGTTTGAAAGTCTCCAGGTTTTGACAAATGCACAATTGCACCTGTCAATACCGTAGCCTATTTTGCTATCAATACTGCCGCCGTTGTCTTTGCTGTAATCAAATCAGGATATATTTATTTATCAGAGTTTGAGAGATGTGTGATAACAGTTGAAATTGTTGTCGTAAAGGCAAGAGTTACGGTACGGATCAACTTGTCCGACACGGCAGTCGGGTGTTGTAGCAAGACTACCCTCCATTCATACGTTAATGGGAGTTCCTCAAATACAGCTGCGGGCTACAGCCACCATCAGTTTCTCCATTGATTCACCACGAGCCTTCCCCCCGTCTCCTCTGTGCTCTACTTCTATTGGATAGTCGCTTCGCGTTCAACGGATTCATTTGCATAAAGCTGGGAATTTTCATCTTTTCTGTCGCTCAACATTTTCTCAAATGCAGTGCTGCCTTCCCGGGATGCTATGCAGGCACGTTGACGTCACCGTGACGCGTGACGTCACCCATAGAAATAGAGCGAGATGCGACGCGACAGACAGACGTGTCGGACAAGTGGATCTGTACCGTAAGGCTAGCACTATATTATGGTTTTTTCAGCGACACTAGGGACACGAACGCGGAATTTGATTTTCAAAATAATAGCGCTCTTTCCAATGCATGAAATAATAGTTAATCAAATTCATTTCAAAGCTAGTGGATTATAATCAAATAACATTTTATTGTGTGTTTAAGAAACTTAAAATAGTTTGATGGGAAAAACATTTTAAATATGTGTTTATTAACAATTGTAAAAGATAACGATAATTTACATTTGATCATTGGTTTTGTATCACAATCTAAATATAATAACAACAAAGAAAATATATAAATGTGTGTTCAGACTTCTTACCAAATAATGATACAGCAGATACAAATATTGGGGGAATATAAGGGGAAACATTTGGTTACCTGAGTACATATGTATAAAGTACAATCACGCTGTAAAAAATGCTGTCACTGACTTTTGTCTTCTCTGTTCTCGTTTGTCTTCTCTGTTCTCTTCTCTGTTTTTTTTTCATTTCTGCAAAACAAATCACACTGTATAAATTGCTGTCACTGACTTTTCTTCTCTGTTCTCTTAAAGATCACTATTGCACACCAAGTGAGCAAAACATTTTTTTTTTTTTTCTGCAAAACAAAAGTGTTGCATTTATATTTTTGTTCAGTGTATGTGGGTGTCCTGTTTAAATTGAAGGCACATTTTTTGCATTGTGCTTGTATTTTCTGTTTTAGATGCTCTTACACAGCAGATGGGGACAGCTGCCGTCACCCAATTTATTTTTGCTCAGGCTGTGCAAAAGTGGCTGCACTATGTGCCAGACCGAGCAGGAGGGCCTGGACAACACACCAGTCAGACCTCAGAGGACCATGATGTGCAAATAGGCTAAAGAGGTCAAATAATGAAAAAAAAAGAGGCTAATAAAATGAATTTGTTTTTACCTTAAATAGTGTGGTGTGGTCAGTGTTTTAGGCTAGGATACAGGCATACATGCTTTCAAATGTTCCATCACTTTATAACATCCTGGCTGTTCACTTTAGTTCCCTACAAACGTAATTGACCCTCTCATAGGTTCATATTTCACATATTTCGGTTTTACAAAATAGTTCCCTCAGAACGTATTTCATGTGATTTAGGGCTGTTTCTACTCCCCATGGCTCATTACTTAGCCTGCTCAGTGCACCAACATGAGAACTACTTCTTCTTCTTTGGGTTAATGGCGGATCGCAACCAACTTAAGGTGCATCTACCGCCACCAACTGTACCGGAGTGTGAAGCCGGTCACGGCCCACCCAATTCAACACCACCCACAACACCCCACCACCCTAGAAATTAAAATACAGCCCACTACCCCCCCACCCCACTACCTATCCTCCCCCTTCCCTTTCATCAACTCGTGAACCATCTCCCCCGTGACATCAGTAATACCCATAAACTCCCTAGCAGCACCCACCACAACATCAATCCTCACATTCCGTCCCTTAACCTGACAACACACATTCGTGACACTACACAAAAACGCCAAAAACTCAACCCTGCCCACCACCAACGAATCCTTACCAACCACACACTCATGCTTACACATCTCAGACAACACCACACTGTGAACACCCATACCATCCTCCACCACCGGGCCCATAACCCGCTCCTTCTCCACCTGCACACCTACCCCAAGTCTCCCTACTCTCCGCACTGCTTCCGCATACGTTATCTTATCTACCACCTTAACCCGCTGTGCCTCCGCCGGCCTCTTCTGAACCACACACCCTCCAAACGCAGCACTGTGCTCCCCACCACAATTACAGCACCTCACCTTGTCCCCCACCCCACACTTACCATACTCATGCGCACCCCCACACCTACCACACCTACGCTGCCCTCTACACACAGCCGCCACATGCCCCATACGCTGACAATTAAAACCTAATCGAACACTGATCAACAATGTGACCTTAATACTGTGCACCTTAAGATCCCCCACCCGGTACAGCCAGAAGAGAACTGGCCACCTCCTTGAGTCTGGCCCCCACTAGGTTTCTTCCTAGGTCTTAGCCACTGTGCATCACTTCTTGCTCTTGGGGGTTATAGGCTGGGTATCTGTCAAAGCACTTTGTGACAACTGCTGTTGTAAAAAGGGCTTTATAAAATAAATTTGATGTCTTACTGGACAAACTTAATTACAATGACTTGAAAACAGTTAAAAATGTATTTGCTTGTAGTCCAATTTGTGACATCAAATACCTGAATAAAGTTTGTAGTGTAAGCATCTAATGATGTATAATCATTGTACCAGCATTTTAAACATGATTTTGTTTAGCTCTCCACAATTCAAAAGGTTTAAAACCTAGAATACACTGCAAAACTGAACCAAGATGAAGGTTGACATAAATCATGTATCATTACAATTAAACCAAAAAGGTTGCCGGTTCAATTACCGACTGCCAAATGTCATTGTGTCCTTGAACAAGGCACTTTACCCTAAGTTGCTCCAGGGGGATGCCTCTGTATTCACTAAGTTGCTCTGAAAAAGAGCATCTGCTAAATCAGAAATACTCATTCCTGCTCCCGCGAGCCGCAATTCTGTAAGTTTTCCATCCAACCCTAGTTGCGATTACCCTGAGTTGGCATTTCATTCTAGTAATGTTTAGCATCACCTGTGCGAAAGAATTGACAGAATAGCATCTCACGAGAACATGGAATGAATATCGCTGCACCAAATGATTAAAACTGTAAGAGGTTTTTGTTTTACACATTTGTTTAAGATCCTATGACAACTTGGCCCTGATTGATCTGCTAACACCTATGTTCACCTGCGGCAGGATGCAATCTCCCAGGGGGGTTTGAAAAATCTAGAATCAAAGCCAGTGTTAAGATTCAAATTGGTAAGTATATATTCATATTTTTTTTACATATTTGATATTGGTCAATACAAATGGTTTACCCCAGTGGTTCCCAAACCTCTCAAGTACCACCAGACAGGCCACAGTTTAACTGTAGCCCAGAACTAGTTCACTAGATCTACTAATCAAAGAGTTGTTGATTTGTAGTTAAATCCGGTTAGCTAACTTCAGGGGTTGTTTAAATACATGGACTTGTTGGGGGTACTTGGGGAGAGGTTTGCGAACCACTGGTTTACCCAATACATGTCAAATAGCCAAACAGTGTGTGACTCCAATACCGGTAACACTCAGACAATCAAGAATATTTTTAATACCAATACTTTCTTTTCACATCCTGAAAGCTGTGTAGCCATACTATCTGACAGTGTTAAAGACATTTTTTTTAATAAATAAACAATTCTCTAGGTGTACCTATATTATGAAGCAGGTGGTTGGCATCTTGAAGGGGATCTTTCGTGTCCATGATGGGCCACTTCTACTGCAGCTTGTCAAGTCTCTGCAGAACTTAATGGAAAACAGGAAAGTGGCAAAAATGTAAACAGTTTCATGTGTCTCACTTCTTTGTGCACAATTCCAGAGCTCAGCTGAAGTAAAACCAGAACTGACTTCTTTAAACACAAGCAATGGACCACAATGATTTGTTATCAACAAAGCTACATTAATTAATATTGTTAGTTAATTTGAAAGATTAACATGTTATGACTTAATGTATTGCATATACTGTAAAATCATCTACCTTGCTATACTGCCCTCCTGTCTGCACTCTCTGTAGTCTCAGATTGCAAGTAATAATTTGTGACAATTACTTTTCAAATGCTTTGGATAAAAATGATCACTAAGAGCTTATATACATTTAGCTAATAATCTATTTTAAACAAAGATGTATTCTATTTTAAACAAAGATGTATTCTACATGTTGAATATTTGTAATCAGTTTGTTCTACCTGAACTAGAGAATTTTCAGTCATGCTCCAGTGTTACTGCTCCAAAATTTCTGCTCTGCCACCATGGTGTATTTGATCTACACTCACCTAAAGGATTATTAGGAATAACCGTTCAATTTCTCCTTAATGCAATGATCTACTCAACCAATCACATGGCAGTGGCTTCATTGCATTTAGGGGTGTGGTCCTGGTCAAGACAATCTCCTGAACTCCAAACTGAATGTCAGAATGGGAAAGAAAGGTGATTTAAGCATTTTTGAGCGTGGCATGGTTGTTGGTGCCAGACGGGCCGGTCTGAGTATTTCACAATCTGCTCAGTTACTGGGATTTTCACGCACAACCATTTCTAGGGTTTACAAAGAATGGTTTGAAAAGGGAAAAACATCCAGTATGCAGCAGTCCTGTGGGCAAAAATGCCTTGTTGATGCTAGAGGTCAGAGGAGAATTGGCCCACTGCTTCAAGCTGATAGAAGGGCAACTTTGACTGAAATAACCACTCATTACAACTGAGGTATGCAGCAAAGCATTTGTGAAGCCACAACACGCACAACCTTGAGGCTGATGGGCAGAAGACCCCACTGGGTACCACTCATCTCCACTACAAATAGGAAAAAGAAACTACAATCAATGCCACGTAGAATTAAGGCAGTTCTGAAGGCGAAAGGGGGTCAAACACAGTATTAGTATGGTGTTCCTAATAATCTTTTAGGTGAGTGTATCTGTCTTAACAGACCTTATTTGTACACACTGTATATCACATTTATTTTGAGTATTTAGTGTAATTCAAATGTAACTTTCTTTTTTGTTGCATCTTTAAGCTCTTTCTTGACAGGTCACTCTTGCAATTGAGTATCAGTTCTCTGTTGGCCTACTTCATTAAATCAAGGTGAAATAAAAAAACAACAACAAATCTCTTGGTCAATCTCTAGGGTAGAGGTTCCCACCAACCAAGGACATGTATGTTCCTATTGTACCCACTGTCTCATTGATGAAAGCCTCATCGTGTTGGCCACTGAAGATGACACATTGTTTCAGGGTTCAGGTGATATCCTCAGCATAGCCTGCATGACAGAACTTTACAAACACACAAGACAAAGTATGTACCTGGGTGACATACGGATGAGACAGTTCCATACAGCTGCCATGGCGCGGCTCAGAGATGGTTGGGAAATGCCTGACCGGTAAGCCAGCTCTCTCTGAAAAGCGCCGGTTGCGAGAAAGCCCAGTGTGGTGAGAACTTGCAAAGCGACAGGTAACGCGTGGTTCCTTGCTGTCTCACATTCTAAAGCCGGCCCAAGCTCAGCACAGAGTTCCAACAGGATAACCCTTGGCAACCTGAATCGACTCATAAGCCAGTCATCATCGCTAGCAAATCAGTCTGGTCTCTGAATACACGCTCTCTCCAGATTCTCCTATTTGCAATGCCAGCAGCCATTGCGCATCAAATATAGCAGCATGATTTACGCGTCATTTTATAGTCTACACCTAATTTCCCACACCTTGTTCACTTATTTACACATAATCCACAGAATCAACTGAGCATCAACAGTGAGTGATTTTGCACAACTGTTACTGGAGGTGGAACTGGGCGTCATGCCTCCAGCGCGTTATGGATGAGCCAAAGTCAGGCTCACAGAGACAATTGCATTTTCCCATGCCAATCTTGTAGCTGCACAAGGAGTATATATTTCATCGGTGGTAAATAATATGTGCCTTGTGCAATGTTAACCATATACAGAGGGTGACATGCATTTCCTGAATGAATTTGTCATTCGTTTGACACCCTCAATTTTAACAGAAGTTATTGAGTGGTGGCAGATTGAGGTAATAGCATTTCCCGTTTGGGTTTTGGCATTTTGATGCGAGTCATCCACATCAATGATCAAACTTTTATTAGCGGATATAATTATTTGTTTAGAATTTTGATCGTCATAGACGTATTACAGTAACTGTAGTGGACACTTTATTTCGTAATGTTTGGTGAGTTATAGCACTTTTCAGTTAGAAATGTCACGTTACAGAGCCAGACAAGACTTTGCGTACAGCCCGCACGTTCTCACGCCTGCTCAAAAGTTTCCGTGACGGACCGCATTTTCTCACGTCAAGTAATTTTTTATACATCACAACGTGTGCTTGGAAACCAGCGTACGCAAGCTTTTCGTGCGTATGCAACGTTTATACATGAGGCCCCTGGCCCTTGACGCATTTCGGCTTGAGGTGGAATCTTTTAAAGATGCTCGAGAAAACCACTGTTTCCAGGATTTTGGTTTTGGTTTTATAAATTTGCTCACCCTTTTTTATGATATTGTGTTACTCAAATTATTCAAAATAACAATTATGCAAAGCGATTTTCATTTAAACTCTAGGCCTAACTGCCTGTCTCAGGGAAGCTATGTACTCTATTAGACCTAATTGTTCTAAATCACAGGTGTCAAACTCCAGTTTGCTATTATATTTGGCGTATGAAAATATATTTTTTGTGTGTAGAGATCCGCCATGCAGGAACGTTCTGCTTCTGCAAAGAGCACACTGACACCCTTGTTCTAAATATGTTCAACATGATTTTCATTAAAACTCTAGGTTTAACTGCCTGTCTCAGGGAATAGCTTAACTCTTTGGTATTCATTGTTCTAAATCACAGGTGTCAAACTAAAGTTTGGCTTTAGCCTATATTGGTGTATGAACAGCCTGTGTTCAATGCAATTTTCATGTAATCCCAAATCTCCCAGGTGTCCTGAAAGTCTCCCGCATTGTAATCACGGCTTTCTAATGCCCGCAAATTATATACAATATGCTAGACATTGACTTTCTTCATCAAACAAAAAACAATGTCCGGGATATTTTATATCATATGTGAGCATCTTAAAATGCGATAGACTCCCGGGACATCCTGGAGACTTGGGATGTCTGTATTCATGATGTATCATATTGCTATTTGAAATATTTAAAATGTTAAACTGGGTTATTTTGTATATCCATGTCCACTCAATGTTTTTATGTTACTGAATGGTTTTGTTACAAGCAACTTTTATTGACAATAAACAGACGCATTATTTTCCATAATATAAGCTTATAGTTTAATATTAGAATAGTCTGACTAAGGTCAGTGTAGCCTACTTCTGCGTTCATTTGATTTAATATTGTTTCTGAAATCGTATAGGATAAGTAAAACAATTTGTAATTTTAAAGCTTGTTAATGATTTCAATGTGTTTAAATGAGAAACAAAAAAATTGGGCAGTTTTTTGTGCATTCTCGTGGTTTTTGACGAGGTTTTGGGCTGGAAAACCTGGCTGGCATCTGGCAACACTGACCACCGGAAAGTTATTTACGAGTTTTTTGTCAGCCAGTTTATATCCTATGTTAGCAACACATATAGCAGTACTGTCCAACTGTTGTGTCTGGACATGTTGCTAAGGCGTTAGAAGGCGTGCAAACACCGAAATGCGTTTTATCAACTGGTTTTGCTAAAAATGGCTAACATGGCTAGTTGTGTGGTACTTGGATGGATGACTTCTTTTCCCACTTCGGTAACTGGAATGCGATCAACTTGTTTTACTCGGGTGTGACGTCATTCCCAGTTCCGACCTCCCACTTCCGAGCGAACTGGAACGCAGCATCAATGCCACAGTCAAGAACCTTCTTCTTCTTCTTCTTGTGTTTTTGAATGGCGGTTGGCAACCAATTTTTTGGAGCAATACCGCCACCTTCTGGACTGGAGTGTGGATCAAGAGGTCAACCTACACTTTCCTAAATCCTTATAAATAACCCAGTTATCTTCAAAAAAGAAAACAAACATTTAAAACAAATTTCACCAGATCCTATTTGCAGTATATCATGTAAATTTAATGCCATCTGGATTTCACCAAGTCGTGACACCAATCTTTGTCTGGATCGACGGTACTTAGGACAAAACATGATAGTGCGGGGTGCAGATGGCTCAGTGGGTAGGGAGTCAGACTTGTAGTCAGAAGGTTGCCAGTTCGATTCCCGACTGAGCCAAATGTTGTTGTGTCCTTGGGCAAGACACTTTACCCTAATTGCTCCCAGGTCGTTGCTGTAAATAAGAAATTGTTCTTAGTCAACTTACCTGGTTAAATAAAGGTTAAATAAAAAAAAAATAAAAAAATGATCACATGCTCTATGGTTTCTTGACTATTGCAACATTCACACCTTCCATCGACATGCTTTTTCATTTTAAATAATGTTCCATTTATTCCTGTATGTCCTAGCCTCATTCTGGACACCATATCTTCTTCTTGCTTGCATCTGTATTTATTCCTGTTCTTCCCCACTTGTCCTTGAATGCTATACAGGTGTCTCCCAGACTGTTCATTATCCCACAAAAACTGCCATTTAGCATTTGTTTTAGCTTTAATAACACTTTTGACCTCCGCTTTACTATATTTAATATCCACCTCTATATCAGACCGCTCTGCTGCTTTTTTTGCACGCCTATCTGCCAATTCATTTCCTCCTACCCCTATATGAGCTGGTACCCATATGAATATAGTACTAATACCTAGCCTCAGATTGAAGAAATTTAAGGCTTGTCAACACTGAGTTTGAGTCTGATGCAATCACAGCTTGCTTAGGTTTATTGCTCTCTAACCAGAGCAAGGCCATCCATATTGCTAACAATTCTGCTGTGTATACAGCTAAATCATCATTAATTCTTTTTGCAAATTCAATGTTTAATTGAGGGATAACAAACGCAATTCCCATTTTCGTATCAGTCTTCTTTGATGCATCAGTATATATTATGACTCCTTCTTCATAATTCCTTGAAATGTATCCCTGTACCCTGTAATGATCCACTTCATGAACCCCTTTTTCCTCCAATAAGCCCAAGTCAACTGGAACCTCTAGCAACAGCCAAGGAGGGACAACCGGACAGACCACTGAAGGGCTTATGTCCAGTGCACTGATTCCCATCATGATTACCTTCTGCCTTACTGTCCATCCAAAACTTTTAATTCGGTCATTCTCTCTTTCTTGACATTGCCATAGAACTGACTGACTAAGATGTTTGTCACAACGACCCCTCAAATTCACCCAGTACACAAGGGCCAGCTGGTCTCTTCTAAGAAAGGAGAGGCATCTCCCCCATCTCTACCTGTACTGCTGCAACAGGAGTGGTCTTAACTGCCCCACAGCATAGCCTCAAACCTTGATTTTGAATTACATCTAACTTCTTTAGCGATGTTGTAGCCGCAGACCCATAAACTATGCACCCATAATTAAATACCGATCTCATCAGCCCTGTATAAATGGACTTCAAATGGTAAATGGACTGCATTTATATAGCGCTTTTTCTAACCAACAATGGCCACCAAAGCGCTTTACATTGCCTCACTTTCACCCATTCATTCACTCATTCATACACCGACGGCGATGTCAGCCATGCAAGGCGCCAGCCAGCTCGTCGGGAGCAGCTGGGGTTAGGTGCCTTGCTCATGGACACCTCGACACTTGGTCAGTAGGACCCAGGGATCGAACCACCAACCTTCCGGTTGCTAGACAACCTACTTGACCCACTGAGCCACTGTCGCCCCGCACAGTCAACACTTTCTTGCATTTATCTATACATTTTTGAATATGCAATGTTCAAGTTAGAGTTTTGTCAAACCAAATGCCCAAATGTTTGAAGACTTCCACTCGTTCTAAGTCTACTCCAGATAATTTGATTGTCACAGTCATACTTATTTTCTTCCTAGAGAAGAATAAAGACTTTGATCCTAAATCCCCATTGAATGGCCTGGCAATCTTGGATGTTGTTTACTGCCTGCTGCATCTTATTCACTACAAACTCTATATTTCTTCCCTTTTTCCACATTGCTCCATCATCTGCCAACAGTGCTATCCCAACAGAGTTTTGTATATCCTTAAAGACATCATCAATCATTACGGAAAATAATAATGGACTGATAATGCCCCCTTGTGGGACACCATTTTCCACCCTGTAGTTCGTACTTAGTTCCCCATTTATTTTAACTTGAATTGTTATGACAGACAGAAACCCTTTAATCCACTGGAACATTTTTCCCTTTATTCCCAACAGTCTTAACTCAATCAGCAAACCATCTTTCCACAACATATCATTTTCAATATCAAAAAATACTGCCACTACAGATTCTTTATTCACCTGAGCCTTCCTTATTGTGTGTTCTAGGTATACAATGGGATCCATGGTACCTCTACCTTTCCTGAATCCACTTTGATAATGTTGCATTAGGCCTTTATGTTCTATCCAATATATAAGCCTGTCATTTATCATCCTCTCCATAGTCTTCCCCATCTGAGATGTTAACGCAATCGGTCTATAGTTATTCGCTACATGAGGATCTTTCCCAGGTTTCCTAATAGGATTGATTGTAGATTCCTTCCAGATTCTAGGAATACAACTATTTATCCATACTTTATTATACATATTCAACACCACTTCCTTACCCTTATCACTTAAGTTCTCCAACATGGACGAGAAATCTAGCCTTTATTATGGATATCTATGCCTTTACCCACCAGCCAGTCTTGTTATAGGAATTTGTGTTTGTATATACCTACATTATCATTCATCGATTGCCTATGCATTAATGCTGTTTTTTGCTACATAGTGATGCAACTGCCCATGGGTAAGCTGATTTACAATTACCATCACTCTATAGAATCAGATGGGTGATTGTCAATATATTATAACTATTAGCTAGGTGATTGTTATATCTGAATTTACCTTTACATTTATGTTTTAAGATTTCTCTTTTTATCAATAATGACCTGCTGTGAAGTCATGTTATTGCTCTTTATTGAGTAACCTGTATAAAGTTGCAAACAGGTACAAGCACCACAAAATATAAATATATAAAATAAAAACTATACACATCAACTGTATACAACAACGATATACATATAAGCAGCACATCATAAGGTGCAAACAAAACAGGAGGAACAGTTTGTTCTGCTGTGCCTCTCAGAGGTGTAAAAAGTACTGGACTGATACCTGAGTAGAAGTAGAGATGCTGTACTAAAACCCTACTCTAGTAAAAGTGAAGTCACCGACTGGATTTCTACTTGAATAAAAGTCTATAAGTATCTGAATTTAAAATGGACTTATGAACCAAAAGTAAAATTGTGATCTTAAAAAGTACACAAATTAAATTTACAAGTTAAATAGTCACATCTGTCGATGGATAATATTAAATGGCAGAGGTGCTTCTTCTAGGCTTCTACAAACAAATATTCCGGTTGAATGATGAATGTAATAAATGCAGGTTATGTAGAGTCCATCAGGTTTGCCCAAAAGCCCTTCTCGAGATTAAACATTAACAAAAGTTTTGCCCCATAAAAGTACGGACTCAATCTTTGTGGAGAGGTTTGGGAACCACTGGTCTTGAGCTTTTAAATCGCATGTGCTGAAACTACAAAAAAACAAAGGCACCCCACATAAAAAATATTTGCAACCATGACACAGACTATTTGAGAACTGTTATAATTTTTGAATATTTGCTTGAGAAGAAAATAGCTAGAAGGACAATGGTAACCCTCCATAGCAGATCAGCCACTGTCTGGCCAAATCTGCTATACTCGCCGCCGGTGTCCTGCACCAGCCTGTAGGTCCATCCTGCATTTGTCTGCTTAACCAGCCAGTCATCCTGGTCCCTCTTCTGTTTGGACTCCACCCGGGACACAGGTTTCCGCTACCATTGAAGCTGGGGAGCTACAACAGGCACAGCTGGTGGTTTTTTATACAATGGCTATGCAGGTGAGGTTATATATAATATAGGGAACATTGCTGTGTTAAGTGCTGTGTACACCAAGTGGCTGTCTGGAAAGGAATTAAACCAACCTGACTTGCGTTAGAGATTCCAGGCATCATACTTGGCCCTGTTATGACAGTTAGATCGATTAGGTTTTACTCTTACATTGATAGTTTTATAAACATAGTATATTTTCTAAAATGCATAGTATATTTTCACCAGTATCTGACTGGCGTCTGCACGGTGGCCTAGTGATCAGGGAGTCTGACTGGCGTCTGTACGGTGGCCTAGTGATCAGGGCGTCAGACTGGCGTCTGTCTGTACGGTGGCCTAGTGATCAGGGAATCTGACTGGCGTCTGTCTGTATGGTGGCCTAGTGATCAGGGCGTCTGACTGGCGTCTGTCTGTACGGTGGCCTAGTGATTAGGGCGTCTGACTGGCGTCTGTCTGTACGGTGGCCTAGTGATCAGGGCGTCTGACTGCGTCTGTACGGTGGCTTAGTGATCAGGGCGTCTGACTGGCGTCTGTACGGTGGCCTAGTGATCAGGGTGTCTGACTGGCGTCTGTACGGTGGCCTAGTGATCAGGGTGTCTGACTGGCATCTGTACGGATGCTTAGGGATCAGGGTATCTGAATGGCGTCTATACAGTGGCCTAGTATTTAACCGTCCAGTCATCCTGGTTCCTCTTCTGTTTGGACTCCACCCGGGACACAGGGGACTCGGCTACCATTGAAGCTGTGATGCTACACAAAACAGGCACAGGTGGTGGTTGGGTATACAATGGCTGTGCAGGTGAGGTTATATATAATATAGGGAACATTGCTGTGTTAAGTGCTGTGTACACCAAGTGGCTGTCTGGACAGGAATTAAACCAACCTGACATGCGTTAGAGATTCCAGGCATCATACTTGGCCCTGTTATGACAGATAGATCGATTAGGTTTTACTCTTACATTTACAGTTTATTAAACATAGTATATTTTCTAAAATGCATAGTATATTTTCACCAGTATCTGACTGGCGTCTGTACGGTGGCCTAGTGATCAGGGCGTCTGACTGGCGTCTGTATGGTGGCCTAGTG
>JACXGM010010777.1:0-25835 GCA_016801145.1 Umbra pygmaea | reverse complement strand
CACCTGCACATCATCAGGTCATCGTCACCTGCACATCATCAGGTCATCGTCACCTGCACATCATCAGGTCATCGTCACCTGCACATCATCAGCTCATCACCACTTGCACATCATCAGCTCATCACCACTTGCACATCATCAGATCATCACCACTTGCACATCATCAGATCATCACCACCTGTATATTATCTCTGGTTGCTATCATTGTTGTTTGCTTTATTGTACTTGTGTTGCCGTGACTGAGTTATATGTTTCCTTGTCTTTGATTACCATTATTGACATTCATGTGTCGTCGCCTCGTTCCTCACTGGTCATCATCAGACAGGTGTCCCAGGTCCCCAGACGAACAAAAAGGGCAACATGTTTGTGTATGTGCCTACATGCGTACACGTGTGCGTGCTTTTATTGACATCAGAATGTTTTGCATGTGACGTGTTATATATAACTACATAACTGAACTGTGCAGCTCATGTATCTCTAGCTCTCTTAATGGCATCTGCCTTTGTTTTTGTTTGTTTTCAGGATATTATCATCTTTCTCTCGTAATTCCCCCCCCTCCCCCCCTTTCTCTTCATGATGAGACTGATTGCTGTGCCGTGGGGATGGTGGTGGTGTAGGGGGCACTGATTGGGAAGACGGTAAATTGTACTGGGATGGCTCCCACATCTGCCGGTGTTTCTCTGACCTTCCCTTCTCTGCTCCATAGGACTGCTTCTCTTGCTCTCCCTCTCACTTTCTCTCCCTTTCTCCCGCTCCCTGGCAGTCTTTCCAAGATTTTTAATCTATCACACTGTCTGCCTGGCAATATATCTGCCTCTCCATCTGTCTTGCCCTGGTCTGTTGGTCTGTCTGTGTCTGTATGTCTGTTCATTTCCCCGCCCCCACTCCTCTCTTTCACACATACATTCCCCCTTTGTCTCCTCCCCTCCATTTCATCTCTTTAATCTGTTTCGACATATTCTATTTGACTCTCTGTGTCCCTGCTATTCCATTTTTACCTTCTGTTATCTTCTGTTTTGCTCTCTCTACAAGTAAAGAACGTGTTGGTTCAAATCCCTATCATTATGGCAGTGGTGGGTGGTTTAACTCTTAACGTCCCTGCATCGCCTTCATTGGGTCTCCCACTGCACCCACTTGGGCTGGCTACCTATTTGTCGGAGATGTTGTTTGAATCTGTGATTTATGCAGGGCCACGTTCCAGTGATAATGAGCTTCCTTAAGCCTCGTGGCCTGGAGACCAGCAACTCATGACTGCATTTAACATGTATGAACATATTGATACAGACTGAGGTAAGGTGTCAAGCTGAGAGCAGCCTCTTTAAGAAGATGCACAGTATTGATTATGTCCTAGGGGGAGTCTTATGAATGTGTGCGCCGTCATAATGAGTAATACTTTGTTCGTCATTGCTTTACCTGGAGAATTAAAAGATAAAGTCGGCGTGTATGCATACACATGCATGCTCCCTACTGTCTATGTGTGCACGTTTCTGTGTGCTGCCTGCACGATTATGTGCTCGCAACCGCGTGTGTTTACTCATTTCTCCCTCACGCTACCATTTGGCTGCAGGTCTCCACTGCGCCCAGCTCTTGTAGTATTTATTGCACTGGGAAATCCTACATTAATTAAAAGGAGTGCATCTAAATGATGAATGCCAGTGATAACTATGGCTGTGGTACAGTGCTGCCTAGATGTATAGTAGAGGGGTTTAAGGCAGCATCCTCCCGAGAGAGATGGGCTTTACGAGGACACAAAGCTAAAGCCTACAGGATCACAGTCAAAGACAGCAGCCTTAGCTAGTATTATCTAACACAGCGTTTATGCCATACTGCAATTGCTAAGACAAATGCAGATTATGTCAAGTTATGATAGGAAGCATGCATTCGCCGTATCTTGTGGGAGTCATTGAATCAAGCAGACTCCCACTACAAAACCAAACAAGCTGGATTTCTGCCATGCAAGTGCAAGTTGTGGATTTATTGTAAAATTGGGGTAATCTCTACTGTTTTTCAATCAATTTGTTTAAACACACTGCACAAAACAAATAAGGGAACACACAATCACCACAGTATAACACCAAGACAATTTAATTTCAGAGATATCAATCTGGCCAGTTCGGAAAAATGAGCAATTGTGAATCAATGTCACCTGTTTTGGTGCAAATGAAAGTAACAACAGGCGCACTGGAGAGGCAACAGCAAGTCAACCCCCAAAAGGTCAATGGTTTTGCAGCTGGTGGCCACAGACAATCGTTTTCTCCTTATCGAATACCCAGACCTTGTCGGGAGTGCATACAGGCACGTAGGGGTCATACACACTGCTGTTATGAAATTCACGGAAGTTGGAACACCCTGCACTGTAAAAAAATATATAAATGTACAGGCAGTTTCATTACAGATGGAGATTCTTTTATTTTACAGAACGTCTTTATTTATTTTAACAGATAATGTCCATGTTTTCCATGCTTCAGAGAATGTCTTGTTTCCAGATCCAGGATATTACTAACTGCAAATGACTATTACTATTTAATTATTCTTTTTTGATTTTTCACATACAATAAATAATATGTATTTAAAGGGTCAGGTGTTTGAGTACCTTGGTCTGATTTGGGCCAGCTCAATATCTCACTAACATGTGTCATCAGATTGCAGTTCTTAGCACACTGGTTCCAAAGTGTCATCAGACCATGATCAAAATAAATTTCTGAACACCTCAGAAAAATCATAAATGTGTTACAAAGCAATTTCTAAGGCTTTAGACCTAATCAAAATCACTGTAAGAGCCATATTGTCAAAAATGTAATTTAATATTTCTAGCAGTGTCCATCCTGGAAAGATCTTTCCATGAGCAAGGTGTAAAATCATCCAGGAAGTCACAAAGAACCCTAGAACAGCATGCATCGATCTGCAGTCCTCTGTTATCTCAGCTGAGGCTACATAATGTCATCGTCAGAAAGGTACTGGGCAAAAACGGTGAAAAGAGTAGCAAGGCAGAAACTAATAAAGTAACATTGAACTTGGCTTTGTATCTGAGAATTCTAGAAACAATTGTCAGGCCATCCATCCGTCAGCTGAAGCTAGAGCACAGATGGTTCACGCAGCAAAACAAGGATCGACAAACAAGAAGCAAAAACAAGAACATTTTGGAAATGCCTAACTCAGATTCAAACTCTATACTGTGTCAGCAGTGATAACAGGCAGTGAATGCAGAAAAGACCACCAATTTCTCAGAAAATATTAAGGAACATATGATTGGAAAAGGTATCGAATCAGAGACTAAACATTTAATTAGCACCCCTAAACCATGATGTATAGGGTAAATTTAATGAATGCTACTACTTCCATTTCAACCAGAAAGAAATCAGAGTTAGAGGAAAATGTATAATCTGATTATGATGCAGGCATGACATAAAAAGCACAAACATAATGCCCTTCAAATACAGTTTGATAAAAAAGGTGAGAAGCTTTCTAAAAATGTGGAACTCAAGATATGATAATGAGTGTTAGGAGTTAATTTGCATGGTTAGAAGCTAATTAATGCCAATGGTTTTGTAATAGGATGTCTAACATGCTAATAGGGTGATGGTCAGGTGTCCAAATTATTTTGGCCATATAGTGTGTATAAGGATTTTGGTGTCGTCATCAGATGGGAGATGATTGACTTGGTTTGGCTTTTTCTCATGAGATTCAATAGGTTGCCCTACCGGTGTATCTGCAACGACACATTATCCATTTGTAAATACTAGTCTTCTGTTTTTTACTGTATATACAGTGGGTGGTATGCTGATGACGAAAATCACAAAGGGCCTGTTTTGCAGACAAATATTAAGCCTAGATCTGTTACAAAATAAATCAAGCCCATTGAAAATCTCTATTACCATCTCTATTACTCCACGACTAAGCTTAAACGAGGACAAGCTAATTTGAGAAGCCTGATTGTAGTATATATAACACCGCTTGTGCAAATTTGCAGAATGTATTAACGTGGTAACAATCTCTGCTGCTATACATACATACCTCTCAAAAGGAAGGAAGCCACTGGCCGGATTCTTCCTAAAATGTAAACACAACTTTGCTTAAAATCACAAGTGGCTGTTGGTGTGTAATGAAGAGTAACATTTCAATCTCCCAAAGACCCAAGTAAATATGTGTTATAGTGCTGTTAAATTACCTTCTGACTGTTGATCCCTTTTTCTCTTTAACCTTAAGAGGAAAAGCATCCATGTTGATAAAGAGCCAAGATTCATCCCATTCAGGGTTACCGGGCCGCATGGAATAAACAAGCCCACTTGAGTAAATTCTCCTCTTAAGGGAAAGGAGGTACTGACATTATTGACATATTCCCTTTAACAACACTAACTGTGTGTGCAGCAGTTAGTTCACAGGGGATATGAACACAGAGGAACCTAAAGCTCTCTACCCACTCCATTTTAGTCCTATCTTTCCTGTAGTCCACAATCAGCTTATTCATCTTGCCAGGTCTTTCACTTCCTCTCTACAGATGTGTCATCCTTGGTAATAGGGGCACAGATGGCTCAGTGGTAAGGGAGTCAAACTTGTAGTCAGAAGGTTGACAGCGCAATTCTCGACTGAGCCAAAGGTCGTTGTGTCCTTGGGCAAGTCACTTTACACTAAATTGCTCCCAGGTCGTTGCTGTAAATAAGAATAAGTTCTTTGTCAACGTACCTGATAAAGGTAAAATTTTGAAGAAAAAAATCAGGTCTAGGACCATCATGTTGTCAGCAAACTAGATGATGGTGTGGAGTCATGCGTGGCTATGTAGTCAAGAAAAGCACCTGTTTTGAGGGTGAGTGTGTTGGATATGCTGTTGCCTTCCTTCATCACTTCGTACTATTGACAACGCATTTTCATGGCAATACATCGGTAACCATACGTAATGGAAATGTTGCCGCATTACGTAGGCAGACTTAAGCTGGATTCACACCAGGCACGATGAACTGGTTGCATTCCGCCAGAAGTCCATTCATTTCAATAGGAAGCAATGCGCACCGCTGCGGCAAATTTACAGGATCCGGCAAAATGGGGAAGCAGTGCGATGGGTGTGTCGCAAGAGTTGAAATGATCCAACTTGTGTGGTGATTTGGTGTACGGCACCAGAACCGGCAGTTGTTGTACCACCGAAAAAAGCTAATATGTCGCTTTCACCTATGGGTTTATGGAATTACAAGAAACCTTTACAGCTCAGTAGATAGTTTTTCATATTGTCAATGGACACCAAACTGATAAAGCTCCTGCTAGTTGCCTTGCTGGAGGAGGACAGTCGTATGCAACGTTGTCCACCATCTTGAAGATGCAGAAGATTGATAATGATGTTGATTGAGGTGTACAAGTCTGTCTGCATTACGATGCCGTATGGTGATTTTTTGCCATGCCTGGTGTGAATCCAGCATTAGGATATTGCCAAGCTAAATATTGAATCACGGTTCTACCGGAACATTTTCAAGAATAGACCAATCGTTTACAATTTAAAATTCTTGGGGAACGTTTAGCTTAGGGATAATATGCTAGGTAAGTAAGGTTGAGGTTAAAGGGAATCTTCACCCTACAGCTATCTGGAGGTGCTAGTAGCTTCTCCCAGACATTTGTAGAACAGTGCGATATGTTTTACTCAGGCCGGGCTAGTTTTAGAGCAAGATTTGAAATTTCGTGGGGAAACTTCAAGCTCTGACGTCACCATGTGGTATGAATGGACTGTGGAGATAGGAAAAATGAATATAGGCATGTGATCTGTCGCGAAAATAAGCATCCCTGTTATACTGATCTGGCTTTCAAACCTACTTCTTGAAGCCTCGGTTGTTTTTGATTTTTTAAGGAATAGCTTGTCTTTCTGTGACGTTTCTATCAGCCGTTTAAACAGACGAGGTTGTATGATTTTTTTTTCAGTATGTATAGAACTACAATGCTGGCTTCCTTGTTTCAAGCCCCGCCCACCCGGCATGTTCTCTGGATTCTGTGAACCAGTTCGTAAACTATATGCTGGTAACACAATTTCTACTAACCAAGGATTTGCAGATGAGGAATGTTACAACTTGGTTTTACATTCTGAGTGACATCCAACCATACATGTTTGCGCCCGAGTACAACGAAGAACATTTACAACAAATGGAGTTTGATATTCAGCTTCAACAAGGCAGCATGTTCTACAGATAATCCAGTTGAAACGCGGTTAAATTCTAATTGCCTAAGTGCTTCTGTGTGTAATGTCGATCCATGAATACTGAAGAAGTAACCATTGGCTGCAATGAATGGGATTGTGGACAAGCTTTACTTTTAAGGGTTGAAACTAAAATTACTGATGACTGCATATGCGTCACTGAACACAAACATTTTCCAGCACACATGGACAGAGACGTAGCAAGAGGACAAATAACAAATAAGTAAGTTTATTAAACTTGTTTTCTGTAGCTTGATAATCGAGCATACATCGTGTCTGTGGTAATTTTATTGTACTAGTGTGCCAGCTGTATTTAGTAGGTAGTGGAGTGGGTCAATTACTATACCTAACTATCTTTAGGCTATTTTTTTCTAGATAAAGAAAAAAATGGATGGGATCACATCGCTTTCCAGCCGCTTTCGGGCTGCAGTGCCGGTAAATTTACCATGTAGATCCCTTTCATAATCTTCCAACCTAAAATGCAGACTGCAGACCCTTTTACTATAAACTTTTTATAGCCTATTGTAAAGTGTGAAAGATTACTCCTTCTTTTTGGGATTGCTTGTAATTTCTGCAACCATGTACAGAACACCATGTATAGAAATTAGACTACAATTTCAAAAACAAATATGTATAACTTTCTAGCGTCAAGCTCTCCAGAGGTGTGTTGTTGAATTGCCCATGTTCTGTGTGTTGGTGCGTTCAAACGGGGACGGGCACTAAATTCGCTTGGAATTCTGGGAGTTGTGGTAGCTCAAGTTTAGATGGATACAGAAGCACCCCAGTGGATGCAAAAGGAACTGTACTATCGGCTTTTCTCTGATATATTAAAAGAGAACAAATGTGTATATGACATAAATCATCTATGGTGACGTTTGTATATGCTATACTATGAAACCGATTTACTGTGGAACAGTCCTTTAAGGTAATGGTAAGGTTAAGGTAAACTGACTTTACATTTTGTACACATACAAGGCTCATGTTTACCTGCCTCCGGAAACGTACACTTGTACAAATGTTTTGTTTCATTTTGTATGATTTCATATGTGTCACCATGAGAACAGCCACTGACCAAGCACCGGAATAAAGTAAGTTTATTAATAATGGCCAGACACATGGAAACTTGTGATTTCTGCCACCTCTGTTCTCTGGAATAAGTTCACCTACATTAAACAGCTTTATAGTGTTGATATCTACTTTACTAAAGGGAAATGTGTGTTCTGCAACTGTGGTATGGGGTTATTTCACCAAGCCATTTTAAAATGTGAGACATTCTGTATAAGCACATCTGCTAAATTACTTAAATGTAATAGGACATTGTCTTTCCTAAGTGGAGGGGTGGTGGTATCTTGTGGCCCTCAGAGTGTGACTGGAGTATCTTTCTTACTCGAAGAAAGCTGCTGAAAAGTTTAATGTCGTGCCTTTAAGGGATCATTATACACAAAAAACTCTCACTCAGTTTGTGCCATGATAATTACATTTCCCCATTTTCTCAAACTTCCAAAATGAAGCTATCACTTTAAGTCCTTGTTCTCAGCTCTGACATTCATTAAAGTCCCAGATGGTAGCGTCAAGCATCTACATAAAAAAATGGAAGATAATATTCTCTTTACCAACTTTATCATTGTTTCAACTCCGAAAACGGTGTTTCTTATTCTTCGACAGATCAGGCTGGACAACGGATATAATATATTTCTGAGCAATTTCATTCAATTTGTAACTGCCATTGGACTTTGAGCAGAATTAGATTCCCCTAATGGGCATAATGGCATTTATTAATGACCATGGTTTATTCATTTTCCATACATTGGGTCAAGATAAGCTCCACTACTGTGAACTGAATTGTTTAGTTGTATTGAGGCCTTATATTAAATGCATCATAAAATATACAGTGACACCAATTTGCATATTATTGGTCTGACAATCAAAGAGCACGTTTGATGCTAAAGCCCTCTTCCACAATAAATTCATTGAACTTCACATCTAATCGGCAATGCTAGTCTTTCAACTGGTATTGGTGTATGAAATCTTGAATGCATTGCTCTTCGACTGAAGTTCACTGAAGGTGTTGTACCCTTTATTCCCCTATATTTTCCTTCTAAAGACGATGCATCATTCCTGGAATATTTCCACTCAGTAAGACATAGAAACATATTTTTGGAAGGCATATAAGTAAACAAAATAAAGGAGTATATATTTTCAAAAGGAGTATGACAGAATAGAAGACCTGCTTGATTATCAGAACATTATTGGTCAGCACAGAAATGCATTTAAATTAAATGTAGGCATCTGTTACGAAGCTTGTCTGACGAAAATCAGGTAATCGGATGGGGCTTTTTTATCACACACACATATGCCACTCAATCTGTTGGTGCAGCTTGGATTTTAACACAATAAACTCTTTCAATGTGTTTATTTATTTCAAAAAACCATGCAACACCAACCTACATGCCCTCAGGAGAGCCGAGAAACAGGTGTGCCTTTGTCCAATAAGTGAATGACGCAGTGCCGGCCCTAGCTTTTTTGGGGCTGTAGGCAAAATTTGTTTTGGGGGCCCCACCTTGCTACCACATGCATGGTGGAGAGAAAAAACCATCACATAAGACTTTTGGGGGCCTTTTCATTTTGTGGGGGGCCTAGGTTGCCTAGGTCCCCCACAAAATGAAAAGGCTGCCAAAAGTCTTATGTGATTTTTTTTGTGTGCCGGACCTGGAATCATGGTTTCAGGATTATCATCACCAGACAGAGTCTGTCAACATACCACCAAGAATGATTGAGAGGCATAAGGTGAAGCATATGTGTGTGTGTTTTACAATATTCTGTAGTTCGTGTAATGGTGCTGATCAAATGTCCAGCTGTATACCCAGTGGCCTTAGTAACAAATTTCCACCCTCTAGTTACTCAGGTCGATACCTAGATTACAAAAAAATTGATTGACTTCTCAGCCAGTGAAGCAAGCTGGTTCATCTGACAAAATGTCTGCTCAGTAAAGAAATGGTCAATCAACATCTAGAAATGTTGCATCTGCTCCCTTCACGTATCGATGAAACTATACGAACAGTATCCTGAGGCAAGTAACAACGAGTAGTGTCAATAATGGGTAAAGTAATCACTCCGGAGTGACAGTTTCCATCTATTAACAGACAGTCACTGTGTTCATACATTATATTATCTCTTATTGCTTCGAAGGAACTTTCTATAAAATAATGGAAATTGTATTGGCAAAGAATTTCTGGTACACTTTTTTCCATATATTTTTTACAGTGTATTCATATTCATATACATTTATGTATACTGTATATACAACAGATAACAATGTTCCTTTACAATAACTGAGTTAGATGTTTAGTGCTTTTAATTATTAAATACAGTTTAATACAGACAGTAATTTCTAAGTACAGTTAAAAATGCAGTAATATGAGAGAAGTGGTATATGGTTGGAATCATGTAACAAGTTTGATATCTCATAACAATTGCTTGATTCTACACACTGAGATGGTTTAACTTCAGATATATATATATATATACACTCACCTGAAGGATTATTAGGAACACCCGGTCAATTTCTCATTACTGCAATTTATCTACTCAACCAATCACATGGCAGTTGCTTCAAAGCATTTAGGGGTGTGGTACTGGTCAAGACAATCTCCTGAACTCCAAACTGAATGTCAGAATGGGAAAGAAAGGTGATTTAAGCACTTTTGAGCATGGCATGGTTGTTGACGGGCCGGTCTGAGTATTTCACAATCTGCTCAGTTACTGGGATTTTCACGCACAACCATTTCTAGGGTTTACAAAGAATGGTGTGAAAAGGGAAAAACATCCAGTATGCGGCAGTCCTGTGGACGAAAATGCCTTGTTGATGCTAGAGGTCAGAGGAGAATGGGCTGACTGCTTCAAGCTGAAAGAAGAGCAACTTTGACTGAAATAACCACTCGTTACAACCGAGGTATGCAGCAAAGCATTTGTGAAGCCACAACATGCACAACTTTGAGGCTGATGGGCTACAACAGCAGAAGACCCCACCGGGTACAACTCATCTCCACTACAAATAGGAAAAAGAGGCTACAATTTGCAAGAGCTCACCAAAATTGGACAGTTGAAGACTGGAAAAATGTTGCCTGGTCTGATGAGTCTCGATTTCTGTTGAGACATTCAGATGGTAGAGTCAGAATTTGGCGTGAACAGAATGAAAACATGGATCCATCATGCCTTGTTACCACTGTGCAGGCTGGAGGTGGTGGTGTAATGGTGTGGGGGATGTTTTCTTGGCACACTTTAGGCCCCTTAGTGCCAATTGGGCATCATTTAAATGCTACGGCCTACCTGAGCATTGTTTCTGACCATGGGTACATGGTGGCCATCCCTTTATGGCCACCATGTACCCATCCTCTGACGGCTACTTCCAGCAGGATAATGCACCATGTCACAAACTTGAATCATTTCAAATTGGTTTCTTGAACATGACAATGAGTTCACTGTACTAAAATGGCCCACACAGTCACCAGATCTCAACCCAATAGAGCATATTTGGGATGTGATGGAACGGGAGCTTCGTGCCCTGGATGTGCATCCCACAAATCTCCATCAACTGCAAGATGATATCCTATCAATATGGGCCAACATTTCTAAAGAATGCTTTCAGCACCTTGTTGAATCAATGCCACAAAGAGTTAAGGCAGTTCTGAAGGCGAAAGTGGGTCAAACACAGTATTAGTATGGTGTTCCTAATAATCCTTTAGGTGAGTGTATATTGCACCAATATCTTATTGTGATAGTCTTAAATAAATATTGTGGAATATTGTGTCTAAAGAGATATTTAATCACAATGTTAAAACTAGCTGGTGATATATTGTGTAAGACATGGGTTGGGGACAGTAGGTTATTTTAAAATACTAGTTATCCATTAACAAGTTACCATGTTTTGTAATCTGATTACAATCATAAAATAATTTTTCTAACCCTTAGACAGGGATAGGTATAAAAATGCTCATAGGATTTTTAGTTATTGAAAAGTATTCTCCAGGCATATCTGCCCCTTGGAGGTAGAAATAATTTGATTGGTTGATTCCACACTGAGGGCGGACCTCACATGACACCAAACATGTGCACATTGTTTTCTCAGTTTTGAATCATATCTAACCATACACCTAACTTTAACCCTTAATCACACTGGAGTGTTAAAATGTAATTCTGTGCTATATATATATATATATATAAACAGAGGGAGGACCTCACATTAAGTTTAATCTTAATTGATAATTGCGATTTATATATACATATACATTATATATATATATATGTATATATAAATCGTAATTATCAATTAAGATTAAACTTAATGTGAGGTCCTCCCTCTGTTTTGAATCTACCAATCAAATAATTTCTGCCTCCAAAACACTCTTAAGAGTTGGAATATTGGGAATTGAGAACATTGCAGAAATAGAAATGTTTGAAATGGCTGCAAAACAGTAGTTACAGCTATTACTTTAGTCGCCACTGCCATTTATTTATAATTCTCAATCCAACATGTCCAGGCATGGCTCTGCCCTTTCTTTTCTCGCTCTCATCTGAATTCCTCCTCTTTAGCCCCCTGAGAGCTCAGCGGTGCAGAACGTTCATCTACATTGATCAAGGCAGCTTTCCACCCAGCTCGCCATCTTTAATGAACTTACCCAGAGCTTAATGCAGCTGAACGCACCCTCACCACCCTCATACAGATGAACCACTCCCCTATGCAACACTCTGCAGCCTCTTTGATACGCTTACCCTTGGCTTAAATCAGGTTGAGCTTTGGCCCAATATTCTGGGAAAGTGTTAAAGGACAATTTGACTATTTTACAACTTGATGTTGTAGGTGGTACCTCAGTACCTTGTCCAATATACATTATCTATATCTATCTATATACTACATATATACCCTCCTATGGACAAGTTTAGGCACCCCTGACAATTTTCACGATTTTCATTTATAAATAATTGGGTGTTTGGATCAGCAATTTAATTTTGATCTATCAAATAACTGAAGGACACAGTGATATTTCAATAGTGAAATGAGGTTTATTGGTTGAACAGAACATGTGCAATATGCATCATAACGAAATTAGACTGGTGCATAAATTTGGGCACCCCAAAAGAAATATCACACCAATATTTACTTGAGCCTCCTTTAGCAGAAATACAGCCTATAGCCTGTAATGAGTGTCTGGATTCTGGATGAAGGTATTTTGGACCATTCCACCTTATAAAACATCTCCAGTTCAGTTAGGTTTGATTGTTGCCAAGCATGGACAGCCCGCTTCAAATCACCCCACAGATTTTCAATGCCATTCAGGTCTTGGGACTGGGATGGTCATTCCAGAACATTGTACAGGGTCATCTGCATAAATGCCAGAGTAGATTTTTGAACAGTGTTTTGGGTCGTTGTCTTTTTGAAAAATCCAGCCTCGGCGTAACTTCAACTTTGTGATTGATTCCTCTAAATTATTCTCAAGTATCTGCTGATATTGAGTGGAATCCATGCACAACTTGAACAATATTCAAAGTACCGGCACTGGCCGCACAGCCTCACAGCATGATGGAACCTCCACCAAGTTTTACTGTGGGTTGGAAGTGTTTGTTTTGGAACACTGTGTGCTTTTGCCGCCATGTACAATGCTCCTTGTTATGACCAAATACCTCCAGCATTGTTTCATCAGTCCACAGCACCTTATTCCAAAAGGAAGCTGGCTTGTCCAAATGTGCGTTTGCATACATCAAGCTACTCTGTTTGTAGCATGTGTGCAGAAAAGGTTTCTTCCGCATCACTCTCCTGTACAGCTTCTCCTTGTAGTGCGCTGAATTGTTGAAAGATGCACAGTGACACCATCTGCAGCAAGATGATGTTGGAGGTGGTCTGTGGGCTGTTTTGACCATTCTCACTATCCTTTGCTTTTGCCTCTACGGTATTTTACTTGGTCTGCCACTTCTGGCCTTAACAAGAACCATGCCTGTGGTCTTCCATTTCCTCACTATGTTCCTCACAGTGGACACTGACAGCTTAAATCTCTGCGATAGCTTTTTGTAGCCTTCCCCTGAACCATAATGTTGAACAATCTTTGTTTTCAGGTATTTTGAAAGTTGATTTGAGGCCCCCATGTTGCCACTGTTCAGAGGAGAGTCAAAGAGAACAACAAGTTGCAATTGGCCACCTTAAATACCTTTTCTCATGATTGGATGCACCTGTCTATGAAGTTCAATGCTTAATGAGCTCACCAAACCAATTGTGGTAAAAAGAAAGAAGAATGGTGAACCGGCAACAGGGTTTTGTGCAGCCAAGGCCCATTGATGCATGTGGGGAGCAAAGGCTGGCTTCCGATCTAACAGACATGCTATGGTAACTAAAATAGCTAAAAAAGGTTATGCTGGTTCTGATAGAAAGTTGTCAGAACACACAGTGCATTGCAGTATGGGGCTGCTGTTTTTGCTACAAAAGTGTACCTACACAACATTAGGCAGGTGGTCTTAATGTTATTGCTGATCATGTACACTCACTTAAAGGATCATTAGGAACACCCGTTCATTTCTCCTTAATGCAATGATCTACTGAACCAATCACATGGCAGTTGCTTCAATGCATTTAGGGGGGTGGTCCTGGTCAAGACAATCTCCTGAACTCCAAACTGAATTTCAGAATGGGAAAGAAAGGTGATTAAAGCAATTTTGAGCGTGGCATGGTTGTTGGTGCCAGATCGGCCGGTCTGAGTATTTCACAATCTGCTCAGTTACTGGGATTTTCACGCACAACCATTTCTAGGGTTTACAAAGAATGGTGTGAAAAGGGAAAAACATCCAGTATGCGGCAGTCCTGTGGGCGAAAATGCCTTGTTGATGCTAGAGGTCAGAGGAGAATGGGCCGACTGCTTCAAGCTGATAGAAGAGCAAATTTGACTGAAATAACCACTCGAGGTATGCAGCAAAGCATTTGTGAAGCCACAACATGCACAACCTTGAGGCAACAGCAGACGTCCCCACCAGGTTCCACTCATCACCACTACAAATAGGAAAAAAAGGCTACAATTTGCAAGAGCACAGCACATTTGGACAGTTGAAGACTGGAAAATTGTTGCCTGGTCTGATGATAATTTTTCTAACCCTTAGACCGGGATAGGTATAAAAATGCTCATAGGAGTTTTAGTTATTGAAAAATATTCTCCAGCTATATCTGCCTTGGAGGTAGAAATCATTGGATTGGTGGATTCCAAACTGAGGGCGGACCTCACATGTCATCAGACATCTGCACATAGTTTTCTCAGTTTTTAATAATATCTAACCATACACCTAACCTTAACCCTAACCTTAACCACACTGGAGTGTTAAAATGTAATCCCGTGCTATATATATATATATATATATATATATATATATATATATATATATATATATATTAGTATGGTGTTCCTAATAATCCTTTAGGTGAGTGTATATATATCCCTATAAAGTTGATAGAAATTCCATTCAAGGCTTTTGTATGTCAAGAAAGGTGAATGTCTAATGCACTATTTAATGGTTGTATAACTGCTTGATGTTGAAATAAGCCAATTGACCAATCGGCAGTTGAATGTTGCTGCACGTCACATAATTACGTACATATCAGTACATTATGTTTTCACGTATTGCTTATAGATAATAGAAGAAAACATGAGTGAGCAAGCAAAACATTTTTTTTTCATTCTCATGGGAGCCATATTCAACCGTAGGTCATAACAGAATGGCACAATCATAAAAAAATAAAATAAAAACACCCTTGTTCAAATGTCTGAATACCCTCAGTTCTCAATACAGTGTTTTGCCCCCTTTAGCAGCAATGACAGCATGCAGTCGTTTGTGATAGTTGTCTATGAGGCCCCGAATTCTTGCAGGTGGTATAGCTGCACATTCGTCTTGGCAAAAGCCTCCAGGTCATGCAAAGTTTTGGTCATCTTGCATGAACAGCACGTCTCCAAACATAGCGCTTATGGATGTTACAATGAAGCTCTATTTTGGTCTCATCACAAATTACAGTGTGCCAGAAGCTGTGAGGCGTGTCAAGGTGTTGTTATGTATATTTTAACAAGGCTTTTTTGTGACACTGGCGCAGTAAAGGCTTCTTTCTGACAACTTGACCATGCAGCTCATTATGTTCAAGTTTCATCATATTGTGCTCCTTGAATCAACAACACTATCTTTTTTCAGAGCAGCCTGTATGTCTCACAAGTTTACCTGTGGATTTTTCTTTGTATCCCAAACAATACTTCTGGCAGTTTAGCTGACATCTTTCTTAGTCTACCTGAGTTTGGCTTGGTATCAAGAGATCCCTGAATCTTCCACTTCTTAATAAGTGATTGAACAGTACTGATTGGCATTTGCAAGGCTTTGGATCTCTTTTATATCCATTTCCAACTCTATGCAGTACCAGTAGCTTATTACACAGGTCTTTTGACAGTTTTTTTCTGCTCTCCATGGCTCAGTATCTAGCCTCCTCAGTGCATCCACGTGATGCTAACAAACATATTGACTATTTATACACAGACTTAATTGCATTATAAAATGCCACAGGCATGGGAAATTAACCTTTAATTTCCATTTTAACCTGTGTGTGTCCCCTTGTGTGTCTGTAACAAGGCCAAACATTCAGGGGTATGTAAACTTTTGATTAGGGCCTTTTGGGTGAATTCTATTATCAGTATGGTTTACAAAGGAGCCAATCAACTATGTGATCATTAATGGCTTCATACGATCAATATCCTTACATAACAGTCAGAATTTTGCATTAACAGTCATAATGTCAAAATCAATGCCGAAATTTCACAATTTCTGCCGGGGTATGCAAACTTATGAGCACAACTGTATATCACAGTGGTTCTATAAGGAATAATGCTCCAATCTCCTTTTTCTAACCAGCTGGGGCTGTTGACCATGAAAGGAATATATATCTTCATCTTCCAACATTGAAACTTCATCTTCCAACATTGAAACATACCCACAACTTTTAGAAAAAACAGGCACAAGCAGCAAGTTTTAGAATAAACAGGCACAAGTAGCGGGCTTTGGAATTACTTTGCAGTCTATATCTTAAAATATATTGCAGTCTATATCGCAAAATCTTCGAGATACGTTCGCACATGGTGGGGAATTATGGGTTGTTCCAAGGATTGGGCATCGGGGGTGTGTATCAATGTGTGTGGCATATGTGAGATCTAGAATGGAATCTGAACATTGCAGACCATGGTCTGATGGTCCGCGTCATGATTGGAACTCATGCTTGAGGTGAGGTTGGTTTGAATGGGAAGACACTGGTCCAGGTGGTGTGTTGAAAAACCCATGGAAGTCATCGCTGAATAAAGCCAACCTGCTTTGTTTATTGTGGAGAGTCTGAGAAGTGGCTGCATTGCCACAGGTAAGATCCCAGCATTGATAATCGGACAACCTAAGACAGGCACAGCCGTGCATCTGGCCACAACAACTACAAAAAGGAACAAAAACAAGACAAATTAAATACCAATACAGTATGCTATTCCAGAGGGCCTCAGGGGAGTAGTAGTCAGGGATGTCCAGATTAGGTTGTGTGCAGAGTACGGTTGTGTTTGTCTGCTGATTGGTGGGGATGTATTAAAAAATCTAACTCTATCATTATCATTATTATTATGTTAAAGTGGGATGTGGAACTGATAAAAAAAACAATTATATATACAGATGGTGTGTGCTCACTCGACTTATGGCCCTAAATAATAAATAATATTTACAATGAAAGCGTGTTTACATCTGTATAATGTCATTTGGGGAGGGTTATTTATTGCTCTGTACTTTTCAATGAGAACTCTTATTTTGTCTTCTAATACGATGAATCGCTAGAAATGCCATTTTAGATGGAACGACATTTCAGATTTATGATCGCAAATTTTCTTCCCCTTTAAATCACACGCCCCATGTACTTATATTAATGTTTTGCTAGCGGTGGCTAAGGCTGGCTGAATTTAATAGCTGTTTTAAGAAAAATGAACCATGGATTATGGGCCTATATATTACTTTCAGGGTCAGCAACCATTTAACATCAAGTTAAAAAAAAGTTAAACTCTCCTTTAAACATTAGTCCCCGTGATTGGCAGGTGAATATGTAGTCAGTCAATAGCTGCACAGTGATTGGATGATGGGCTTAGTTTCTCATTTAATTAAGATGATCTCTGTGCTTTCGTGGAGAGAATTGTTGATGGGGTTTCTTCTTCAACCTTCTGTCATTGTGCGTTTCCATCAGACCACATGTGATCTGAAATAGAGTTGACATGAACAGCTAGAGGGCCTTTTACTTGATAAGGGCATGAACAGGACAGAAGTAAAGACTGGTGACGGCAAACAGTTGGGTGTGTATAGCCTTAATGCTATGTGTGTGTGTGTGTGTGTATACAGTATGTATGACTGTGTGATGTCCGAAAAGATTTCATTATATAAACAGGGACATACATGTCCCTAAACTGTAGTTACATTAGAAAATGCTGAGTAATGTTTACTTTTCCTGTTCTTGGTACCCGTGTTTAAAAATTGGGGCAAATTTAACATTTTATGTAAGGGATCAATTTTTTTTAACAGTTTAGGCATTTTTTGTTAAGATATTTTTCTTAAATTTACACATTACTGTGAGCTAGTGAGTTTAAGGACTTCTTAAGGGCAAACAAATTTGCTGTTTATATGTGCTTCAGCGTTTGTGAATGATCTGCAAGATTTCTATCACTGTACGCATCTCTTGTAGGCTATAATGGCATATTGCTATCAATTTGAAAAAGTACATTGTTTTTCTAATAGTCAAATAGTAAAAAAAGACAAAAACATGCATTTCAACACACTATGGGCAGCTTTTTGTCTGACGTTTCCAAGTCAAATGTCAAGTAGGCTATCATAGAATGGCAGTGCTAACATGATATCTGTTCATGACACCTGTTCATAACTAATTCAAGACAATGACTTAGAGATATACACAGAAAAAACTTTTATTGTCTTGAAGGAAATGTCCGTAGAATAATAGTTAAAGAACTGGCAGCAAATTACCAGTACTTTTTACAGTTTTTTCACAGATTTTTTTGTGTATATCTCTAGGTCATTGCAAAAAAATGTTGCTCCATTGGTGCTATAAACAAAATGGCAGGTAATGGGAAAACACAATTAGAGGGGGATGCCCATAGTCTGCCAGCCGCGGGACAGTACTTCAGGTGAAGGTTAGGAGAGCTAAAATGGCAGCCAGATAAAGAGCTCGACCCTCTGTCCTTTGCAAGCATCCATCTTGGGCTGGCGACATGACACCCCATTACTAACCCGAAGGTAATTACAACATATCTCTATCGCTGCCTGGCAGTGTCCATTCACTCTAGTTATGCAGTTGTCATATCTCTTTACATGTTGTGCTGCCCCTGCATTCGTTATCCCTGGCACATTGCAATTAGCACTGTCGCCTCAGCGTGATATTGATGACTGACACACAGATGGGAAAGGCTGTCGGTTTTTTCTCAGCCTGCCCAAAATGCACAAATGCACACGCATGCACATGCTTGTATATACACACACACCCACAGACACCCACACACACCCACACACAACTATGGTGATTGACATTGGCAGTGGGCCTGTTAGATGATGGGTCTCTATCTCTCTCCATTTATAAATATCTCCCTGTGAGTCCACCTCCATCCATTATATTCTCTCTGTCTCCATCTCTCACTCTTCTCAATATTTCACCATCAACCCCCGTCTGTCTCTCTCTTCGCCATCTCTCAACATCTCTCTCTCTCTTCTATCCATCCCACTTTCTCTCACTCTATTTTCCCAGTCTGCTTCAGCACCCAGTTTTGGATTAAAGTGGGCAAAAAACAACAATTTATAACTTTACTGAACTGATTAGGGGGTGAAAAATTACATAGCTCTTTTTTCCATTACTTCATTACCCATCAATTAGAAAACTCTAGAACCCAGGCTGTTGCCGGGCAGACAAACTACCAGGCCTGTTCCAATTGAAAATGAAACTAATATGGCGTATCGAAAACACTAATTAAGGTATATCAGAGTCCCACATCTACGAGAAACTGGCGACTGGCATCCAATCGACCACAGTGCAGTCACCTACAGCTATCGTCTCAGTAAATCACTCAACAAGCAGAATACATGTAAGATGGCGGCAAAAACTTAAATTAGTTGGATCTTCACTGGATTTCCTCTTAAGTGTGGAACAGAAATGGAAAATAAAATGTGTACAAAAGATGAAGACGGCTCTCCTAGACGATGGACTGTACTGGTCTGCGCTCCTTGATGTCACTGCGACGGGTAGCGCACTGAAAGATGATTGATTGTGAGCACAATACTAATGCTCGCCTTCACTCTCCCCTTTTTCATCATTCTGACGCTTCACCGTCTGTTTCACTCTTCCATCCATCTTTCCAGAACTTTCTCCCTCCCAAACCACTCTGTCCCCGACCCCCTCACCCCTGTCTTTCTCTCTTTCTTTCTTCATCTTATTATCAGTCCCCCAACTGCCCTCCATGCCTTTTGCCTACCCCCCGTTACTCAATGCCTGCTGTAGATGAGTGTGTTGTGATGTCGGGGGTGTTTAACCATTCACGAAGCAGTGCCATCACTCAGGGCCCAAGTGCCATTGATTTCACAGCCCAAATGGTGTCCTTTGTTCCCCCTCACACTCCAGTGGAGGCTGATGGAGAGAGATGGAAAGGAGGAAGGAGGAGAGAGACGGAAAGGAGGAAGGAGGAGAGAGACGGAAAAGAGGAAGATGAGAGACGGAAAGGAGGAAGGAGAGAGACGGAAAGGAGGAAGGAGAGAGACGGAAAAGAGGAAGGAGAGAGACGGAAAGGAGGAAGGAGAGAGACGGAAAGGAGGAAGGAGGAGAGAGACGGAAATGATGAAGGAGGAGAGAGGCGGAAAAGAGGAAGGAGGAGAGAGACTGAAAAGAGGACGGAGGAGAGAGATGGAAAGGAGGAAGGAGGAGAGAGAATGGATAGGAGGAAGGAAAAAGATAAGAAAGACGGACAGACCAAGAAAAGAGAAAATAATGCAAGAACTATACTGGCAAGGAGAAACAGGGTGAGAGCTAATGTGAATGACAATAACCAGAGCCGTGTTATTAACAAACTTATCTGGATTTCAGTTTGGGGTAGTAGCATTATATGAATAAAATAAAAAAAACTTAAATGTGTACTCTCCTTTTATTAATTCGAGATGCACTCCCTACCCATTACAGATACGTTTGAACTCACAGGACTTGTGAAAAAAGACGTGAGAGAGTTAAGATATACAGTCAGAGAGAGGAACAGTGATGGAGTGAGAGTGTACAGGGACAGGGAATGCTGTAATTCAGCCTGGGTCAGGAGTCATTCAAGGAGGGTTACTGGTGATTTATCGTGAGGTGGTAGGCACCTTGAGCCCCAGAGCCTTATACATTCTCTTAATCTATCTCAACTCGTCGAGACAGGCTTAAGGTAATGGCACAGCCTTGTGTTTGCAGGGTCACCACAGGCGTGCATATGGTCAGCCAAGACGGCTACTGCTTAAAAGAGAGGGAGAGAGAGAGCGGGCGATAAAGTGTGGAAGAGGAGGAAGGAGTAACGTGAGAAAGAGAAGAGAAGAGAGGAAAATGGAGAGAGGGCAAAGGAGCGACGGGAGGCTACTGCTCTATATTTGAATTCCATTCTAGGTGATGGATATTTGAGTTCCTTATTAGGGATCATTCCTCTCTAAGAATCTGTTATCCTGATTGAAGTGGTGGCCTCTCTCTTGCTCGCATCTACATATTTTGCTTTACTTGTTTTTGCAAGAAGGGCATAGAAAAACAGAGATAACAAGAGCGAGAAAATTGAGAGCAAGCGAGAGGCAGAGAAATTATATTCAGCATGAGCCGGTGAGCGGCTGCCAAGCCACCGCCTGTAGTGTGAGTTCTTGTTCAGATTGGCAGAACGTTTTGTCGGAGCGAAGGAAGGAGAGGAGAAGAGTGATGTTTGCCAGCCGTCTGTCCTCAGGCACGGCATCTGCGATTGCATTGGCGAGCCGTTTGAATCGATCTGCTTTCAAAATGCTCTGTCTGGTCCATTACAGACGTTCCTTCGCTGACAGAGACAGGTTGGGTGTGTAGCTTTTGTGTGGTAACACCGACATTATTGTCTGCTTTTTTATTAAATGGGTTTTTGTTCATCATGTGCCCATGCCACACACATTCACAAGGTGACACATGCATCGACAATTGGTGAAAGTGGGCCAGGTCACTATTACACTGTGCTAATGGTCAAACAAACACGAAATAATTAACTTTAAGGACAACAGTGGTCTGAACCATTAGGCCAGTAAACAAAACATATAGTAAACACTTTTGGACCATAGGTGGTACTGTATACAGTATGTTTTGATGGGGGTACACTGCTTAAAACAATTAAGGGAAAACTCAATCACACCTTGGGTCTCGATAAATGGAACATGTTAAATTGTTATTTTGTTTTATTTTTAATTTTTCCCCATTTTCCTCCCCTTCGAATTCTCATTAACCCTGCCTTGTCGGCAGCTCTGCGACTTCTTTGACAGATCTGTGGGATGGCGAAGGGTGCACACATGGTTCATCCAACAACATGTGGCTGAGGCGCTGATTCTTTTCACATCGCTCATTCTACACAGAACCCTTTAGTCAGATCATGCACAGGATTATTATGTTCACTGACTATACATCTGTGATTTAATATACAGGCGACCGATCTGCACAAAAGGAGTCGCTGGAGAGCGACATGGCAGGATAGACAATCTATCTGGACTGTTCAGCAATGCAGCAACTTAGCCAACTATGCCACGCGGACCTCCAAATATCAAATTCTTTACTGTACATGGTATAATTCGTTGAGAGGAAAATTACATATTAACGGTCAATGGAAACCAAAATCACCAACCGACTGAGGGCTGGATTCAAACTCACACCGAAAATAAAAGTAAACAATTGAAATCACAGTCTGTTCCAACTTGTAACGCATAATATGACTCAGTAGTTTGTATGGCCCCCAAGTGGCTGTATGCATTCTCGACAACATCTGAGCATGCTCTTGGACAGTCTGGCACTACTTGGCGGTGTCTGATACCAATATATAATGTCCCAGAGGTTCTCAATTGGATTTAGGATTGGGGAATGTGAGGATCAGTCAATGGCATCAATGCCTTGGTCATCCAGGAACTGCCTACAGACTCCGGCCACATGACGCCGGGCATTGTCCCAGGGTCCCCTGCACCAATGTAAGATCTGCTTTTGGGTCTGAGTATTTTGCCCCGGTACCTAACAATAGTCAGGGTGCCATTGGCTAGCACATGGAGGTCTGTGCGACCCTCCAAGGATTTTCCTTCCCAGAACATCACTGACCCACCATCAAACTGGTCATGCTGGATAATGGCAGATCAGCTAATTCTGGTGTTCTCTGGTGAATGCCAGTAGAGCTACATGGTGCTAAGCTGTGAGCACAGGTTCCACTATAGGACGTTGGGCCCTCATGCCACCCTCATGGAGTCTGTTTCTGACAGTATGGTTAGAAACATACATACCAGTAGCCTGCTGGAGGTCATTTTGTAAAAAAAGCCCCACTAAATCAGCAATCTGTGACTTGAAAATGACCTGAATGAGTTCTACTGCAGTTTTGAAAGACAAACGGACAGTCATGACAACATTCCTCCTGCCTTTGTGTCCAGCCAAATGCAACAGCCCACTGGCCCAGTACTCCAGCCCCCAATTGTTGAGGGCACTACAGAATCACACACATACCCTTCCCTGCCACTACAGCACCACTCACTGTCTTGGAGAGAGACATCGACAGAATTTTCAGAAAACAAAACTGGCGCAAGGCAGCTGGCCCAGATGCTGTCTCGCACTCAACCCTGAAGAACTGTACATTTTTTACATTTCACTGGAGACAAGCCATGTTCCAGCATGCTTCAAATCCTCAAGATCAATCGACTTAATGACTACAGACCAGTCGCCCTGACCTGATGTTATGAAGTAATTTGAGTGCATTGTGCTGTCACCAGGGTTATTATAGTTTTGTGTTTTCAAATTTGTTTTAGTTATTTTCTATTTTTCAGTTATAATTCTATTTTATTTTTACACAGTTTAGGTTCAGTTTTAGTTTTAGTAGTTTCAGTTTTGTAAAAACATCTACAGGTAAAACATGTACCAAGAGGCCAAAAAAAATTCCTTGTTTGATAAAACTTAATTGGCAATCAATATCTTTCTGAATCTGAATCTGATTTGGGGTTTGTCTTGCTGTTTACTCTCCACTACACCTGTTGTGAAAATTAATGGAATAAAACAAAAATGTTAATTTTACTCAAACACATACAGTGTACCTATCAATAGAAAACCAACAACACTGATGATTTTGCAGTGGTCTCTTAATATGTTTCAAGAGCTTTATTTTCATTAGGCTAAATACACATCTTTAAGTTTGTGTATTTGATTTTACAGTGACGGGGCCGTGTTTCTGAGAAAATGGATTGAACTTTCCAAAATGTGTGTAATCTTCTTTAAAGAGTTGAAAGCTGTCTGACATGTCCTGATGGATAGCTTTGATACATTTCCCTTCATGGGAGATGAGGCATTCTGTAATGTTAAGACTCAGACAGGAATACAATGTGTAATTTCAATAATGAATAGTTCGTAAGGCAGATACAGGTCGCTACACCATCGTAGGTACTGAGGCACAAAATCACAACCAGAGGGAGACAGGAGGCAGGTTTTTGGTTCACAGGTATCCACTGGCAAAGGTACAGAAGGGCAAATCCCAAAAAATGTGTACTATGGAAGAAATAGATCAGACTGATGTACAGAAACAGGCTTGGGAAATAATTGCTCAGTTTGTCGCACAAAAACAGACAAGACTAAATACTAGACAGATAACTGGACACAGGTATTAGAATTCAGGTGATTGGGATCTGGCCTAAGGGATGCGTTCATGTGTGCTGGAATGTTGTGTTTCGCTGGTGTCTGGAGATGGGACCCAGGAGTTGATGGAGCTGTGGAGTGAGGACTTTACACATCTCCTTAAAGAGTTAACCTGATGTGTCCATATCCGGGTAATATTGGCTGAATATGTGAAGTGACTCTACAGTACATGTTATCATTACGCATTAGCCCCATCGCTTGCTCAAGCATTTACACTCCTGCAAACTGATTTTGATTTGCTACAAAAACACTTGTTCACTTAAGGCTTGTGTTAAATGCTAAAGAAAATAATACAGTATGGTGTTTTCTAGAGCCATAAATCTACAATTGGAAAAGTTTAACATTACTACACTAGATTGCTCTGTTTTAGAATATGTCCCCTCTTATAAATACCTTGGAATTTTGTTGGATATAATCTCTCTTTTAGCACACATTTTACTGAGCTGGTGAAGAAGCCGAAAATGAGAATAGGCTTTTTTATAGGAATAAATCTTGTCCGTCTTCACACATTTGAAAGGAATTTGTGCAAGCCACTTTTATGTCAGTGCTTGATTATTTACGTACTATATATGCATGGGTCAGCATCAGCTTTGAAACATTTGGGTGCAGTTTATCATGCAGTGTTACATTTTAATACTGGACTATCGCACGCATTATTGTCTGCTATACACTGCAGTTGGCTGGGACCCCTTGAAATTTAGAAGGTCCAGACATTGGCTGATGTTTGCTTGTAAACATGTATTACAGAACTTACCTAGCTATTTCAATTAAACGATTCAGTGGTCAAATATTACATATCAGATTCAGGCTCATTACTTTTTAACACCATGTGTTCACTCTGAGTTAGGTAATACTGCATTTGAATACCATTCCTCACACTCATGGAATGATAATCAGAGCAAACTTATGCTTGAGTTCGTGTAAGCAAATGAATTTAAATATCTGTTACAGTGCATTACCTTTTTATAGTTAACTGTGAATGTTTCTTTGAAAGTCTGTTTTTATTTAGTTTTTGAATGTTAATGTCATTGATTTTATATTTTTATGCTGTTTTAGTTCCTTGACTGCTGTTTTTATATGTTTTTATATTTGTTCAATTACAGGGTACAACTGTAAGAAACTCTGGTTGTAGATTGTCATCCCTGAGAAGAAATTATATATATATATATATATATATATATATATACATATATATATATATATATATATATAAATAAAACACAAAGTTTTAGAATATGAAAAATCTCCAGGAATTAACATGAATTCCACTTTTTATTCTGCCCAGAGATAAATTCCCATGTTATCTACCTACATAGCGTCACATTTAAATTCAATTTCATTTTGTCCAAACCAATTAAACAAAGACAGCATCTATGATCCTCCAGGCTTTTGGTCGGACTCAGTCAGTGGAAGGTCTAACCTTTTCTACACATTTGATATTTTAAATATATACATCAAATATTTTACATAATCCTTACAGTACAATGTGTAATGTCTGTACTGAGAATACTCAAAACAATGTCAAATAGCACAATGGTATTTAATGACCTGTTTGACTTTCCATAGGAACAGGTAAAGGGTATATCCACAGGCAGAGTTATCTAAACAAGCAGGCATAGGTCAAAACGGAATAGCTGGATGGCTAAAGTACATCTAGGGATATTAACTGGTAGAGTAATCCAAAAA